>CABHPP010148406.1:0-40229 GCA_902168425.1 Peromyscus attwateri
GCTCTAAACCCAGCACTCAGGAAGTTTAGGCTGAAGGAAGGATCAGAAGTTCAAAGTCATTCTTAGCTACACAGTGAGTTCAAGGCCGGGTTGGGCAACCAGAGTCCCGGTCTCAAAGGGGAAAAAAAAAATGTTCTGCATGCTGCTCTTCACTTTCCTCTTTGCACTCACGGCCCACAGGATGTTCCCGGTTAAGGCTGCCCAAGGAACAAAGAAGGTTCCCTCCAAAGTGCCAGCGACAAACCTCAACTAGGCTGGATGAGAAATGGAGACCGTAAGACCAATTCTGAATACAGCTGGAGACCTCGGAGGGTTTGGCTGGGCTGCACAAGTTCCACCGCAAAGGCATGGATGTCTCCTGAGGCTTCTCCAAGGAGACAAGAGGATTTAAAACCGTCTCCCGGCAAAAAAGGCAAAGCAGAGTTTACTTTCCCTCCTCCTCTGTTTCCATTGACTTTTCCAACGGTTCCACGGCCACAGAACACATTCCCAGTCAGGAGGGACGGGCTGCCCATCTCTAAGGAAAACTATTTCTCAGGATCTCAGAACGTGAAGACTGAGAGGGTTCCAGGGAGCCAAGAATCAGAGGGACGGGAATAGAGAGAACAATGATTTCTGTGAGGGCAGGGCAGGTACATGCAGGCCCCAGAGACCAGACAACTCCATCCCGACCCCAGTGATAGGTAAGTCACGGGGGCCCACAGGACTCAGGGGCCTCCCCTAATGGCTGCAGCAGTGCTCTGTCTGACTGTACTGCAAAGCAAGCCACGATCCTTGGTTTCCTAGCTCCCTAAGAGTATGAAGAGAGGCCCCGTTCACCTCCCATGTCCACCTCACCCCCCTGCTTCCTTTCTCCATTTTCCACTTCCTGGCCACCCACAGAGATCGTGCTAGAAGAGCAGATTACAAAGTTCTAAGGCTTCCCACGATCAGACCTTCTCGGAGTTGCAGATCTGCATCTCAGAGTTGCAGATCTTAGAGACGTTTCTGAGGTGCCACATGGCCTGCCTCAGTCCTTCTGGAGGGAATGCACACACATACAAACACACACACACACACACACACACACACACCTCCATGTGTCTGCTTCAAGGGTAGTAACAAGGGTCGGACAGAAATGCTTTATGCAATGACCTAGAGAACACCCCAAGCACGGGATCATTGGAAGAGTAACTTGGGAGCTGCTGCTTAGTGGAATGCACTTAGTTCCTGGGCTATGTCCAGAGGTCCAGAGGCCTCCCAAATGGCTGCTCTTAACCTGGCCCTGTGCGCAGCGCATCACTCATGGCACATGAGTCACCAAACCCAGGTCCTGATTTAGCCTTCCCTGCTGTCCCTTCCAGGTTGCTGAGGAAACCCCTGCCCTGCAGTGTTAGCAAATGCCTTTTACACAGCAGGTACCTCCAGGGGTAAACCGTGCATTGAATTAGCCCAGGGGAAAACAGACACAGCAAGAGAAAGTGAGTGAAGTTATATGAGCCCAGGCAGACCTGAGCTTAAGCTATACCAGTACATCTCAGCAAGGTGGCTCCTGTCGGATGATGGAGATCCCTACAACTAAGAGAAGGAATGCTTGTTGTGAGGACGAGGTCAGAAAATGTGTGTCTCAGATGCCCATGTCAGACCATCAAAGAGTCCATGGGAAAATGAAGAGTGTAAACAACCGGGCTCCAAGAGAAACACTCAAAGTAAATACCTGCCGATGTTGCTGAGATGCACTAGGATCAGAAACAATGACTATATCCTGCTGCTGCAAGCATGAACTCCTCCAGACACAGTGAGTCTACATACCTGAAGCCAGTGTGACATGGGCAGGTGAAAGAGTCCTGGTATGTCCATGTGCTGCAAGCAAACCTAGGGGATAAAATCCACACCTACTCCAGCCCAAGCCCCAGAGATGTCTACCTAGATAACTGTAAGACTGAGAATCAGGCCATCAAGGAACTGGATCATGGTCACATGGACCTTCCCAGAATAGTGGACAAAAGGCTATGCCTTGGCACACCAAAAACAAACAAACAAACAACAACAACAACAACAAAAACATACTAAAGTTCCATGAGCTTACTACTGTGACATGGGAATGCTCCCCCATGTAAGAGACACGAGGCGGTAGCCACAGCCCAGGGCCAAGAACTCCATAAGGGAAGTGATACATCAAGAGTAGTGGGTTGTAAGAGGTATTTGATAAAGATAGATGCTGATGGGGCTGGAGATCTCTATGCCCGGATCTGGAACGTTCATTTGAGCACGCTGATCTATGGGATATATACCACTGTCTTCTGCTTACCCAGACTGACTGAGCACCGAGAAACAGAGACAGTGAGGCCGTGAGAAAGGCTTGTTCTGGTGTGTTGCGGCATCCTGTCCCTGTCCTAGCAGTCCACTGGATGAGATGGACCTTGACATTCTGCCTTCAGCACCCCACCAAACGTGTGTGCCAAGGGACCACAGCCCAGCTCAGCAGTGTTGAAAGAGCCTGCTCAGGCCAAGCAGGGTGGTGATCAAGTCCCAACTTTGAGGGCGAGACCATATGTGCTCCCTACATTGTGGCTAGAGAAGACAGCCTATGCTCCCATCTGTCACCTTCGGAGCAACGGTGACAGCAGCCCTCCAGCGATCCATGTGTATCCCTGGAATCCCAGGCTGGCTCTCCCATCCCCAGTCTGCATACATCCAACTTTAGAAGCCTCAGCTGTAACCCCAGAAGAAAAGCTGAGAATCTGACAGGGAGCTGGCGAAAACAGACAGATTGGGACCGGTGGTGGGAGTGGAGTGCGTGGTGGCCTGCAGAACTTACAAGACAATCCACGGTTCTAAGATTGGAAACGGGGTGGGAGGGAGTGAAGACATTTCTTTTACTTAAAAATAGAAGCGTTTGCAAAGAGGTGGCCCTCGGGGTGTGCCTCCAGGTGTTCTCCCAGATGTCAGGGGACAATGAGAACTGGTGCATCGCTGAGTCCAGATGCTGCTCCAAGAGACTACTGTACTGGTCAAACCCGGGTACACACCATGAAGAGGTGGCTCTGGGTAAACCATGCAAAGCTGCTTAGAAACAGGCTCAGGATGGACAACACAGGGTGCTCACTCCCCATGCCATCACCCTGTGCAGCATGTTCTTTGGTCCCAGCTCTGCCAATGCCCATGGGACATCAGATGAGCCACTTGCCGGGTAACCATCTTGTTCATGATACTGTTCCAAAAAGTCACTCCCACACTTCCCACAGACACCTGTACAAAGAGCGGGTATATCTCAGACAGAGCAGCGTCCTGTGACCTGAAGGGTGGACTGAAGCCTCTGGAGGACACTCGAAATGTGTTGGTGGCCTAGAGAAGCAGAGGCGGCCCCTTAGGAGTTGCTTCATGGGTCCAACTTAGTTCACACAGCCCTGGGAGCCACTGATGGGAGTGTTCAATTACAGGTGTCTCAAGATGATTGACATTTAAGAGTATTCTGTGGGGCCAGCGAGAGGGCTCAGGGGGTAAAGGCTCTTGCTGTTGAGTCTGATACCTGGTACCCACATCAGGGTGTGAGGAAAGAATATCAACTCCACAATGTTGTCCTTGACACACACAGACAGACAGACACACAGACACAGATACACACAGACACACACACAGAGAGAGAGAGAGAGAGAATCACCACCACCACCAATAACAAGTAATTTTTTTCAATTATGTGTATGAATATTCTACCTGCATATATGTATGTGCACCATGTGCCTGGTGCCCACAAAGGCTGGGAAAGGGCATCAGATCTCCTGGAACTAGAGTTACAGATGGTTCTGAGCCACCATGTGGGTGCTAAGAACTGAAGCCAGGTCATCAGCAAGAGCAGAACGTGCTCTTAACTAAACACTGAGAACTCTCTCCAGACCCATCAAATAATTTTTTAAAAAAAGAAGGAAGTAGCTGAGCGGCTTCATAGGCAAATGCTGAGACGCTAAAAGGTGAGGGTCGACTGGAAAGCATCTTGTGCTCTCCCCACAGTGTGTCTATTTTCTGCACGGCTATCAGATCATGTGTGAGGGGGAGCCCTCTATGCTTGTATGCCTTTAAAAGCATGGACGATTGTTCTTGGCTGGAAGCCAAGCAACCTTGTAGATATCACTATAACAGACAGAGCATCAGACAGACCCAAGGATTCTACGAAACAGAGGGAATCTGGGTCTAAGAGATTCTCGGACTTAAGACTCAACTGCCAATCACACTCCCAAGCAAGCATATGAAGCCCAGGGTACCTCAGTGTGGTCGCCTGTGACTAGGCAGCTTCCCACAAGCCACCAAGGGATGTATACTGTAACCTCTAGACTGAAATACAAAAGCACACCCATCAACAAATGAGGCCAGTAAGGCAGACAGTTGCAAGGCCTTCCTCGGGGTGCCATTGACTTCTGAGACCCCCCCCCCCCCCATGTCACACCTCTTTCAGGCATAGTCCCAGCACTGGATATCAAGGACCCCAAGGCTAGGGAGTACCCTCAGGAGATTACCAGCAAATGGAATGATCTCCTTTCAGGGCACCTCATCTCCAGTAAAAATAGAAACAAGAAAAGAATTTGCCAGTGAGCGTCCAGGACTCCTCAGTGGTCAGACACAGTCCCCTATGAATCAGACAACCCCTTAAATGTGGTCTGTGCTATTCTGGAACCCCCCAATAAGCTCTTAAAAGGTTAAAAAGGATCACCTTATTTTGAAAGGCCCCCAGAGAGCCTTTGGCCATGGCAGATTTTTATAGCCTCGTTCAGGGTCAGGATATGTACGGATTTTGCATTCCCCCTGAATTTAACCAGTATTTAAGTGTACCGGTTATAGCTGGAAACACACGTCTCTTTCCAGCGTGTGGTTGGAGAGGTGGATGGAGAAACAGCTTTGGAAATTTACAGCCTAGAAATAGCATGTGGTCTGTCTGCTTGGGAAGAACCAACTCCCTGTGACAAACAGGGAGAAGCCCAGCGTGGACCAGCAAATAAAGGACAGCCCAGAGAGCAGGGATTTTTGTCCCCATGCCCATCCCTGGACACCAGGAAGGCTTCCCAAGTCTAGGACACACCAGACTCAGAACTGGAACTGCGGTGACTGGGCCAGGCTGCAATAAGTGTGAGCAATTGTCCTGAGAGGAGGCTGGCTTTAAAGAAGCAACAAGGGGTTAACAGCAGGGGCTTCCCGTCCAGAGGACCCGAGTTCAGTACCTAGCACCCACACGTACTGAACTCAGGTTCACAACTATCTGTAACTCCAGTCCCAAGGAATTGACACCCTCTTTTGACCTCTATGGTCATGATCAGGCATGCACACAATGCACATATATACACATAGGTCACATGCTAACATATAAAATTTTCAAAAATAAACAAATCTTTGGGGAAAAGGGGGAGTAATAAAAGTGGAAATGTAACCATTTCCTAATTGCCTTGCATGAAGGAGCCACTGTGCCTGGCTTTGGAAAGGCACTCTGAGCCACTGGCCGGCCCTGTGAAGTTCTTTGTATCTGGTTTCATCTCTGCTGAGGTGGGGTCAAGAGTAAATTAAGTTCCTGGGAAATTTGTAGGTTTTCTGACTTTGTCTTGGGAGCACAGGCTGGGAGACCATGTTGAGCACAGACCACAGGGGTTTGTTCCAATCTGGGCCTGGGCAGAATGCTGTTTGAACTTAGTTTTAAGGTAACCTGTGAGAAAAGATCACTGCATGGCCATGCCCAAAATAATGTCTGGAAACCACTGCACGGAATGATCTTGACCGTTCACTCAAAGCTGAACTTGGTGTGGTTCCACATTTAGACGCACACGAACTCACAGTAAGATCTGCAGAAGAAAGGGACCCCACTCCATCCAATGGGCACCTCGTAAATGCACCTGGCGGTGAAACCTTGATGCATGCCCAAATTTCAAGTCACTGGAGAAAATAAAATGAAACAATGAAGTTTCTACATTTATCAAATGCACTACTCACTGTTTCGGAGGAAGGTGAAGGTCTCAGGTCCCTCTATGGTGATGAAAGAAAAAAACAGGCAATGTGAAACCATGAAATAAACCCAGCACTAAACTTGATAATCACCCATCTCTGCACACGTGTGTGAAGGTGTGGAGAGTGCATTTGGACATCAAGTGCCTCCATCACTCTCCACCTTAGTGTTCGAGGCAGGGTCTCTCGCTGACTATTTAAGACAGGATCTCTCACTGAAGCCAGAGCTTGCCAGTTCTGCTAGACTGGCTTCTCAGCAAGCCCCATGGATCCACCCACCTCTGTCCCTCCCAGCCCAGGATAACAAGACACGCCATCACACGAAGCTTTTGTTTAACATAAATTTTGGGACATCAAACTCAGACCTGTATGGCAGCCTCTTAACGACTAAGCCATCTCCCTGGTCAGAAAATCACCAATCTTACAATTACTATGTTCCTTCTTCATGTGTTTATAGGACACAGGCAGAAGCCCCTGCTCTTACACAGGAGTGAGATCTGAACTGCCCACTTAGCTCAAATTGATCAAAAATGCTTCTTCTACCTTGGCTATTAGTCATTCCTTCTTCATTGACCATGTACACAATGGTTGTCAGACACCTCCTAGCAGAGAAGGGCTCCCACCATCGTGCATGCTCTGCACAATGAAGTCAGCTGTGAGCCATGGAGCTTTTTGAACATTCAGCAGCAATAAAGACAAGTCAGCTTCCCTCTGATGTTCTAAAGAAAAAAATGTACAAACTTGAGGTGAATTTCACATGAAGTACTAAGGATCTAGAGAGCTGGCTGAGAGGTCAAGGAGACTCACTGATCTTGAAGACCAGAGTTGAGTTCCCAGCACCCACATGCTGCTCCCAACAGTGTCTTCCCATAATGGATCACTAGGCTTCATCTATAACTGAGCCCAACAAAACTGTCAGGAGCATGTAATTCACATTACATCAAAAGAATCTTCTGAGGAAATGGGGTAGAGTGATTAACTGAGAGTTAAGAAAACCACTTTTCTCTTAAATCAGATAAAAGCAGTTAGAGAAAGGAAAAAGCATAGGCCAAATTTTCTCATGAGTAAAGGAAGAAAAATTTAAAACAAAATATGAGCAAATAGAATCCAGATGTGTGTGAGACATGTATTTAAACATGTTTCTCCAAGGACAGCAAAAGAATTTGACATTACAATAAGCAACGTGTCACGTAACACAGGAAAAAAAAACTTGGTGGGAAACGGGTCCGATCCCACCACAATGAGGGAAACCTCAACATGCATCTGTGATTAAAAAAAAAAACAACAAAAAAACAGAAGACAGAGCTCTGAAACACAAACCAAAGGGAGGGGGTGGACTTCCTTAGCCTACTACACCGAACACAGAGAGAAAAGTGACAACAAACAGTTTTAATTAAAATCAGTTTTAATTACTTCACTGCTTTCATTCCTCCTCAACAGAAATTCCTCTACTACAAACAGAAAAATGAAGTGGAGTAACCTATTTTTCATTATTCACAACTGAATTTTATAGGTAGGGGAATCTTCAGACAGATTTTAAAGAATACTGAAGATGTGATAAAGTGATTCTATGTGGGGTCAGCCCCCGCCCCCCCCAAAAAAAATCAATGAATGTGTGGGCAGACTCTGACGGCTGCTGTTCCCCAAGGCAGGCAGCTGGGAACAAACTCCACATCAGAGTGTCCCAGTCAGGTTTCCACAGCAGTGATAAAACACCACGACCAAAAGCAACTTGGGGAGGAAAGGGTTTATTTCAGTTTCTGATTCTCGGGTCCCACTCCATCGTCCAGGAAAGTGAGAGCAGGAACTCACACAGGGCAGGAACCTGGAGGCAGGAGCTGATGCAGAGGCCAGGGAGGGATGCTGCTTACAGGCTTGCTCAGCCTGCTTTCTTATAGAACCCAGGGCCAGCACCAGTCGGGCCCTCCCATATCAATCCTCAAACAAGACAATGCACCACAGACAACCTGATAGGGACATTTTCTCAACTGAGGTTCGCTCTTCTCAAACAACTCCAGCTTGTGTCAAGTTGACATAAAACTAGACTGCACAGATGGATAAGGCTCATTTATACCAAAGCACAAGACTGAAGTAAACAAAGCTGTGAAGAAGGCATATGATAGAGACCCAATGTCCCCATAAGCAAGTTCAATGGGGAAAAAATGGCCGTAAGGTCTTGTCAACCTGCAGAGTTAACGCGAGCCAGTCAATCCCTCAGGAGGGTTTACTGGGTTTGCTTTTATGTCCTTGCTATGGTGCAGGCTGTGCTCTGGCTTCCTTTCTCTTGCTGTGGTAAAACACCATGACCAAAGCGACTTAGGGGAGAGAAGGGCTTACCTCATCTTACACTCCTAGGTCCCAGTCCACCATTTAGGGAAGTTGAGGCAGGAACTCAAGGCAGGACACATGAACAAGCACCATAAGCTGGCTCACTTGCTACACTGCTCAAGTTTAGTGAGCTTTCTTGTGCAACCTAGGTCACCTAGCTAGGGATAGGGCCACCCACAGTGGACAGGCCCACCTACATCAGTTAACAACCGATACTATAGCTCTCATAGACCTGCCCAAGGTCAATCCGATCTGGGCGATTCCTCAGTCAAGAACTTCCCTCTCAGTTCATTCCAGACTGTGTCAGGTTGACAAAGCTGTCCAGGTCAGGGTGAGTTTTGCTTTGTTTCTGCGTCTGATGCTATGATGCTTATCAATCAACTCTACAATTTTGTAGAACGTTAAAGGCCTATGTAGAGCCAGGAGGAGGTTACAACTTCTTGGAGTCCAAACAGGGAAGCTCCTCAGGAGCTACGGTGGCACCATAAGAAGCAGTGACACAGAGATGAGCAGAAAAAGTGACAGGAGGAGCCCCAAACAAATACACACCACACAAGACAGTGTGGCTGTGGTCTCAGTCGGGGTTCTTACGGCTGTGAAGAGACACCATGACCACACCAACTCTTATAAAGGAAAACATTTAGTTGGAGCTGGCTTACAATTGCAGAGGTTCAGTTCATTATCATCATGGTGGGACACGGCGGCATATAGACATGGTGCTGTAGAGGTAGCTGAGAATTCTCCATCTTGATCTGCCGGTAACAAGAAGTGAACTGTCCCACACTGGGCATAGCTTGAGCTTCTGAGACCTCAAAGCCCACCCCAACAGTGACACACTTCCACCAAGAAGGCCATACCTACTCCAACAAGGCAACACCTCCTAATAGTACCACTCCCTAGGCGCCAAGCACTCAAACACACGAGTCTATGGGGGACATTCCTATTCAGACCATCACAGCATGTCATCAGGATTGGTAGAGAAAAAGGGGTGGATGGCTAACAATAGAGTCTGTGGGCCCTGCCCCCCCCCACTGTGAGTGGCTGCTGCCTTGCTTGCCGACCTTGACCAGATGTCCTCCCTATGTTGATTTCCTGCTGGCTTCTTCTCACCTCCCTATCACGGGAGGTTCTTCACCGGAGGTTCTTTGTTCATGTATCCTGCATTTGGTGTAAACAGCTTAGATGCAAGAATGTAGAACATTTGGTAGCAAACTTCTGCCCTCCGGGGATACTCCATTGTCCTGTAAGCCTGTACTTAAGGTTTCTTCCCTCTTTCAATAAACGGCATTTGGCATTCGGCATTCTGCTGTGGCAAATGACTCGCTGTCTCTTGTCTCCTATTTTTTAATCCACAGCACCTTGCTCAGACATGGTGAAGGTTAGCAATAACGTGGGCGTTACCGCAACAAGAGTCCTGTGTGCTGTGTGTCCCCCATGGATAAAAATCACATCAGCTCCCAACGCAATACCCCCCACACAAAGTAGCACCCAATAATTTACAAAACTGTCCAAAGAAAACATAAAGGAGCACCGTGGGACCTCAGGATATAGAGCATCTCAGGTGCATGCCCTTAATTGTCAGGCCCTTAACTGTCAGGCAAAATTGGTAAGATTCTGCATGCTGTAGTCAAGAGTGTGCGGCCATCAAAAAGACACTTCACGGAAAATGAAAATCAATGGCACAAACTGGGAGCTGCTATTTTTAGCAGGCAACTCTAACAATACTCTTCAGAATGTATAAAGACTGGTTTCCAGTCAGTGAGGGAAAATACAGCCTAATGGATAAAGGACAGAAGTGGGACAAACCGGCCATCAGCCATCGGAAGGATGGAGTGTGCAGGTGTGAGCTGACATGCCAGTCACATCAGCACGAACTGGGGACAAACTAACAAGCCCCACAGTACAACGCAACAGGATGCTTCTAAAGCACAATTTTGAAGGAAGGAGACTTTGGTTGTCTACTGGTAAGAGCAAGCATAGAGCTTAGCATGCTTTAGGAAAGCACCAGGATGGTCTCGTATCTGATCATTAATGCACCTCTCTTCGGCACAGATGCCCTTTGTAGGCATTTGATCAAGAAAAAAAAAAATGGGGCTGGAGAGATGGCTCAGAGGTTAAGAGCACTGACTGCTCTTCCAGAGGTCCTGAGTTCAATTCCCAGCAACCACATGGTGGCTCACAACCACCTATAATGAGATCTGTTGTCCTCTTCTGGCATGCAGGGACACATGCAAGCAGAATACTGTATACATAATAAATAAATAAATAAATCTTTAAAAAAAAAAAAAGAAAAAAAATGCATTTGCAAGTGAGAAAGATATACAAGAATATTGATAGTAGTGAGCTTGTGGCAGCCGAGACAAACAATAACCCACGTGTATATGACAGGAGAGTGCCTGGGTCATAACTACAGCTATAAGGAACCATAGGATTAAGCTAGAACACGGGCTGTGGGGTTGGCTCAGTGGGGAAGAGCATCGAACCTAGGTTCAGATACCAGAATCCACACAAAAAGCCAGGAGTGGCATGGTTTCTCCTTCAAGTCCTGCTTGAGTTCCTGCCCTGACTTCCCTCAGGGATGGACTGGGACCCAGAAGTGCAAGCTGAAACAAACCCTTTCCTCCTCTAAGTTGCTTCTGGTCAGAGTGTTTCGTCATAGCAACAGAAAAAAAAGCTGGAACATATCAAAAGGCTGCATGGGAATTACGTAAATAACCCAACTGTATCCATGACTTGTCTCTTAAACATGTACTGTTCAGGTCCATATACACAGAAAGAGGTCGGGGGTGGGGGTGGGGGGTGGAAGGAATTCAGCTTGTGATTGTGATTTTATTACAAACATTCTTTAATGATATGCTGGTGAGGACCATTTGGCTGTTTTGATCATTCCAGAAATATAAGAGGAAGAAGATGATGTTTGAACCTATCCATTATACCTGTACTCTATCAGAAGCAGCCTCACCTAAATTTCGAATACAAATGTTTCATTTTTACTATATATTCCACGTGTATAATATGAATGCTAAGAGACGGAGGCTCTAAAACATTGAGAAATACATGACCAGGCACAACTCGTGCAATGATTATTATAAGCAATAAAGTCAGGATTAAAATGAGGTTGCAGTGGCTGAATTATGCTATCCACTCTGAAGCATAGGACAAGGCCAAGATACTAATGGCTTTCTCATTTATATTTAATATGGCGATAGTAAATGGGGATAAAGTGGGGGGTTACTTATGCAGAGAGTATGAGAGAAGGCTGTACCGTACTTCTGGCAATGTGAATGTGCGTCTATGAAACTCTACTGTTGGCCTTGAGGGGATAATAAAAGCAACTGTAGCTTTAAAGTCAGAGGAAGGACACATTCATCTTCGTTCAGCACATGCCCCAGCTTCTCCTTCTGGGTCTTCTGCTCTTCAGGTTGCTACTTGGATAGAAGCTCCAAAACGTACCATCACTGTCTTGTGTCTATCTGCAGGCATGTCCCACAAATTCCCCACAATGGAGTCACATAAAGAACCACAGGAAAAAGCCGGGCGGTGGTGGCGCACACCTTTAATCCCAGCACTTGGGAGGCAGAGGCAGGTGGGTCTCTGTGATTTCAAGGTCAGCCTGGGCTACAGAGTGAGTTCCAGGAAAGGTGCAAAGCTACACAGAGGGCCAGAGCACTCGGTGTGGAAAGCACCTGCTGATACCAATTCCCTACACTCATGAAAAGCTGGGCGTGGTATGCTTAACCCCAGTGTTAGAGGCCAGCAGATCCCAGGAGCTCACTAGCCAACCCTCCTAGCTGGAACATCAAGCTTCAGATTCGTGAGAGACCCTGTCCCACCTCCTTTCTCCAGGTCCATGGCCCTGAGTCCCTGGAAGCAGGGCACCGAGACCGGCTACCTAGCTGGAGGTCCACCGCTGCCTTGGCCCTGCAGGCTATGAAGCCCAGTGCACAGCAGCAGGGAGCTAGGATAACCAGATGTGGTTCTCTCACTCCCAGCCGTCCCCAAGGTGGGAGGATGCTCAAGGCCCAGCCAAACTTTCTCAGCCAGATTTGCCCCACCCTTTTTAAAAATGAAGACTAGTCTCCATATTGGAACAAAAGCAGAAATTTATACATCACTCCACTACTCCCACTCCAGATGTGGACTGAGATTATCTGGAGGCATCTTGAACTGTGTCATTTCAACCCTAAATACTTATAAATAATTTTTGCTTGGGCCAGAATGTCATTTTCTGGTATTTTGGCCTCTTTAGCCCGAATTTTTTTTTTTTTTTTTTTTTTGAGTATGAAGCCATTTCATACTTTTTGGAATTTGAGACAGATTCCTAAACAAACGTCCTAGGAGGTGGGTGTGGGTGGACGCTGGACGGAATGCAGAATCCGCTCAGCCTTGGAAAGCTTTCGGGTCAGCTCCCTGATGGTTACCCCCACAGCTGGGAGAGCCTGCTTCTCTGGACCAGTAAGTTCCTTGCAGACAGCGCTGCCATGATCCTAAAATGTTGACGAGAAGATACAGGCTCACAGCACTGTGTTCCGAGGAAGAGACGGGCAGCGGGATATCCCTTGAAATGTCACCTTTGATGGCACCATGCACCTGACCACGGTACTGACTGAGCAAAAAAAAAAAAAAAAAAAAAATGCATCACTGTCCTCGAAAGAGCAAGCTGGTAACATGGGTACGTGGAGGGGGGGTCTGGAATTCCCGAAGCAGAACCTTTTAAAGAACAAATAATGAGAGTGTATGGCAGAAGAGGGCCAGCGTTTCGGGGGCTCAGAGAAAGCACCATGGAGATTTTTGATTTCTGGTCCCTCATGACTCATCGTTCACCTCCTCTGAGTCCTGACTCCCAGGGGGTGAACCTCCCCATCACTAGACTCAATTCCCTTCCCACGGCATCCTCTCAGCCCCCACGGTGAGCAGACTCCCCGTCTCCTGCATGGCGGCAGCTCCATTCTCTCTCATTTTGTCCCTGTCTGTCTAGCCGAACAGCAACTCGGCTCACGGCCTACTCCTGTGTGCCTCCGACTCCCCAGCTGGGCCATCGAGGTTTAATATTTTAGCTCTCGGTAGCAGCCAGGTGGGGTAGCTTGGTCACATTGCCTCTGAAGTCTGGAAGCAGACGGAGAGAGATGCCTGCAAATGCCGGCGCCCAACCAGCTTTCACCTTTTTGTTTAGTTCAAGACCTCAGCCCATGGAATGATCCACATTTAGGGTTAGTTTGCCTGTCTTAATTAATCCAATCTAGAGACTCCCTCACACACACGTTCAGAAATATGTCTCCTGGATGATTCCAGATCCTGTCAAGTTGACAGTCAATATTAACCATCAGAGCAGATGGCCTGTCTTCCTAGCTCACAAAGAAACACACCTGCAGACCTGTAGATTTCTTCCACCCAGTACACAGCATAGCTACATATCCCCCGACAGCATTCCCACGGTAAGCCCCAGTGCCTCCTCAGCCAGAGACAAGAATGGCTTCAGCAGCACACTCATGATGTCATTAGATGCAGTCACTCCCCCAACACGAAGATGGGGAGACTGTTTCCAGCTAAAAAATAAATAACTCTTCTGAACTTCACACCATCGATTATGCTCTTTCTGCAGTAAAGCTGCTCAAAGCACCTCCCAACTGTCTCCATCTCTCCAGCCAACACCGTCACAGCCACCAGACCAAACCACCCCACTGGCATCACCAGTGACCCAGATGGCTCAGATCCCAGCATCCATCAGTCCTGACTCACCTCACCCAGGCCATGAGCCCCTGACACAGCTCCTTGGTGGCTCCTTCTGAAAAATGCCTTCACGTGGCCAGCCCTTGCTTCCCCTTCCTTCCTGGTTGTCTCCTGTAGATCTCCTTCTCTGTCCAACCCTCCACTCACGCTCTTCCTGCAGCTAGAAGGTCCCACAGCTCAGCTTCTAAATTTTTCCCTCACCGGGCACCTCACATCTTATTCCTTCAAGCGGCGGCCACTGGTCAGAATCCCATTCATTCCATCTCAGTGTGGATCAGTCTCTTAACGTAGGCTCTGGGGAGAGCGGCCAGTGCAGCAGCATCCTCACTGGGGCGTCCCAGAATCATCACAAACTCAACGTGTCTACGAAAGAAACTTTCCAGTTCCTTCCTGAATCCAGACCTTCCCCCATCACCCTTTCCCTCCTGGCCAGCTGTATAAAGACATTATTTCATAACCCTTTTTCCTTTTTCCCATGACATCTTATGGAATCTAACTGCAAGATATATCTAGTGACTGCCCACTTTTCTCTGTGCCTGCACAATACGCTGCCATTGTGTATTGCCTTGATGCCACAGTGATTTCTTCTAGTGGTTGGGTAGCTGGGACCACCTCCTAGATTGTACGTCTGTCCTTCACCCTCTGAGTCGACGCCATCACAGCCACCAAAGTGAGGATCCTCGGGTGGAATGCGGATTCCCTTTCTCCTCTGCTTCAATAAATTGCACAGGTTTCCCATGATGCGACCTGAAATCTCTGAATGGCCACCATGTCAGACAACCCACATTCCTGCCATCTCTGGACCCAGCCTGACTCTAGCTTTCCCAGGCTCCCTTCGAGACACTCTTGTCTTCCACGGAGCTTCTGCAAGCTGCCAGGATGCACTGCTTTCAGGCCTTGGTGACCTCCATTTCCCTCGGCAATGTTCTTGCCCAGGTGCTAAGTGGCTAAAGCATGCAGCTCCTTGAGGTCTGAGTTCAAATCCCACCCGTTTAAAAAGTCCTGGCCACCCATAATAACTGCTATGTGTGTACTTATAAAGCTTTCCCTATATTTTCTTTTCTCTACAACACCTGTGCCCTGTCAAGCATCATAATTCACTTCCTCACACCATCAGCTATAGATGGTGTCTCCCACAGATGTTCCTACCCTATCCTCTCACCTCCCACCTGACAGACAGCAAGAGGCAGCCCTGGTGTTGCTGTGTCAGAAGAGCACCAGGTACACACAAGAACTCATTCTTTATGTTGCCAGAGCATGAATGAATAAAGGAGACCCCCACCCCTGTGAGTCACATAAGTGACAACAGCGTTCTGAACCCGGCACTTAGCTCCAGCATGAGATTAGCGACATCAGCCTCACACTGTGAAAATAGGCAGCAGCCAAAGAGCGACACATTATAAAGCATAAATGTAATGTAAGTGCATCCACAGCACTCCTTAAAACTCATCCAGGAGAGACCCGCAAGGAATTCACCTACATGGCATAAGAAGTGTAAAAAGGTCTATTGAGGCAGACCAACTGAGATTTTGACAGTGAGAAAGAGATAAGAGAAGGTCTCTAAGCCTTCCTTTCCAGAGTCCAAAGGTACCTGTGAGAAGGGCAGAGGTGAGGAGAGGCGGTATCTTCCTGCCAGGTCTTGGGGTCCTGCTGTGCTCGTGAACATTCAGGTTTCCTCTTCCCTTAAGTAGAAGAAAGAGGTCTCTGTATGAGGGCCCCTCCAGCTGAGAACGGGAGCCGTGGGTACACCAGACTCAGCAGAGCACAAGGTACCTAGGGAGCTAGAGAATGGAGAGGTCAGCACAGGAATAGCTGTAGGGAGACAAGGCTCGGATGCTAAGAAGGACCAAGGTGTTGACACTGATCTTTCTGTCTCCAAGCCCAAGCTGGGTAAACAGCTGTCTGAGAACTTAGCACAGGAAGCATCCATATAACGTGATAGTCTGCTAGAGAAACAATGACGGTTCACCAGGTAACAAAGGCAAATTCCACCGATGAATTAACAGATCAGCCCATCACTGAGGACCATCCTCCAGTCCTCAACCAGCCAGCTCTGTCCCAGCAGGATTCCTACAGGGAGACAGCTAGGTTGCTCTCTTTGGTAGACACCCAGTGGAAAGTTTCTTCCCATCAAGAAAAGCAACGTTGAAAAACACAACTCAAGAATGCATAATGAGAAAAATGGAATTAGGAGAAACAAGAGCCGTGGGAAACAGCGTGAAGGCGGGCACGTATTCTCCATTAGTAATTATATTAAATGGTTGCAATGGGATGCAGAGAAATCTAGAGGGCTGATGGAGGGGGTGGGAAGCAGTGAGGCCTGCTTGGGAAACACTTTGCAGATCTTGAAAGCTAAGGGTGGCCTATGACCCAGGAAATGCCTGAGATAAACGAAAGGACAGCTACACACTAAATTCTGCACACACATGATCAAAGTAGCATCACTCACACTGGGCTACAGGTGAAAACAACCCACATGTCCATTAACTGGTGAGTGTTGCATGACCATGCAACTGTTTTGGTCTTGAAAGGAACTACAGTACTGATTCACACTAAGACACATTTTGTGTGTGTGTGTGTGTGTGTGTGTGTGTGTGTGTGTGTGTGTGTGTGTCTGTGGTGTAGGTATGCTCACCTGTGCAGACAGTAATGAAGGCCAGAGGTTGATACTGGGATGTCTTTCTTAAATCACTATCACGCCCATTTTTTTTTTTTTTAAACACAGGGTTTCTCACTTAACAAAAGTTCACACAGGGTCTCTCACTTAACCAAAGTTCACCACTTGACCAAGGCTGGTGGGTAATAAGCCCGGGGGTTCTTCTGTCTCTGTCTCCCAGTGCTAGGGTTGCAAGAGCCATGCCTGGGTTTTCACATGTGTTCTGAGGGGTTGAACTTGGGTCCTCGGCAAGCACTTTATCCACTGAGCCATTCCCCCCAGCCTGAAGGTCAATCTTGAACACACTATGCTAAGTAAAGGACACTGGGCACAGGAGCCCTTCAGTGTATGCAACCACTCATGTGCCAGATGTCCCAACATGCAAATCAAAGGAGAGAGAAAGGCAACGCCTGGTTTTCTGAGACGCACTGCATGGTCCTGGGTTACTGGGGACTACCGAAAGCATTCTGGAATCAGGTCATGGTGACGGTCACAAGACCATCTGCAAACACACTCCAAACCCCTGCATGGGGACTCTAAGGCAATGAGTTTTATGCTATGGACGGCAGGAATGGAAAACTATTAGCTTAAAAGGGGGAGGAAAGGAAGAGGGAAAGAAAAGAGAGAGGGGGGGAAGGGAGGGGAAGCACAAGCCCCTGGAAGAAGCCAGGAGTATAGGGTAAGATTGCACCAGAATTTCTAAAACTTTTGCTTTTCTTCAAGTATGGCTTTGCTCACCAGGACTGCAACACTCCTGAAGGAACTGTGCTTGTTTTGATGGGTTTACGGTCATGGAGCACAAACCATCAGTGGCCATTTCCTGCTCCAATATGAAAAGGCTTCCTGGTCCCTTCAATGAGGGCTTTGAGAGCAGCCATGTAAGGGGCGCATCCTGGTAGACAGACCCGTGTCTCTTCGGTGTATCCCTCTCTCTTCCCTTACACTAGAACATCAGGCTTTTCCCATACAGCATGCAAATGCTCATGTCTCTTTTAACACTCATGAGCAGATTGCTCACGCCCAAGGCCTTTAACATTCACTCTACTTCTCCAGCAGAGCCCTAACTCCCTACTCCTAAGCCTCTCACCTGCACGCAACTGGCCTTGAATGGCTTCAGTACACCAATTCCAGAAAATGCCACTACTAGGCTACTGGTCTATTCTCTGCCTTCACTTGGCGATAACTTCTGACTCTTCAGACAAAAGACAACACATTCCTTCTAGAGATGTACCTTGCTGCTGGTGTTCCCACATAGGAAGAGCCTAGAAATAGCATTGCTACCGCCAGCAGGAAAGAGGCATTCTGCTCAGACAGCACACTGGTGACTGGAGCCCTTTTGAGCTGCATCAAGAAGAGCTTTGCCAAGGCCAGCCAGCTGCAAAACTACCCAGGCACAGAGAGCTGGGAGCCCTGTGTCCCTGATCTTCAAACCTCTCATTTTGAGAGGCTCCCTCATTCCCAAAGTTCATGGTCACAAAGCCTGTTTGCATCTACCCTGGAAAATGGGCACAAATAAGACATGGAAGTACAAGGGATTTGAATTGGGGAGAAGGAGACCAGTGGGAGCGGAAGGAAACAGGAGAGGGAAACGGGGTGAATATGATCAAAATACATTATATACACACACCTGTGAAAATGCCACAAGGAACCCTGTTACTATGTATAATTAACATATGCTAATGAGGCACATAGAACGCATGTATTATGTACAGATGCCTTCTATAGTGATGAGTCATTTGCATTTTAAATGTATTTTGTTATGTATGGACAGGTGTATGTGTGTGTATGTGCATGTGCCTGTGCCTGCAGATACTTCTGGAGACGAGAATGAGGGATCAGATTCCCCAGGGCTAGAGTGACAGGCAGTTGTGAGCCGCCCAGTGTTGGTGCTAAGAACAAAACTCTGGTCTCCCCTGCAAGAGCAGTAATAGTTACTACTGAACCACCTCCCCAGCCCCTCATTTGCATTTTTAGAGCTAAGTTGTCCAAAGACACTATTAATGGTGGTAAACGGTAAAGGTGTTTTAAGTTATCTCTCATTGGCTTACTGATTTAGGGAAGAGAATACATAAAGAACAATAAAGTTGGATCTTTTTTTAAAGTGCCGGTGTCTCTTCCTTGGCTATCTGTCACGCATATTCTAGCATGCAGTCCCCAGGCAAGGACTGTGACTCCAGAGTATCCAGCACCTCTCACCCAGCAACATGAGCCAGTGATGAGACCTATGGGTGCTCAGCCCCCTCCATGTGCATCTAATGAGCCCTGCCAGTTTCCATAACCCTTCTGCAGATGCCAGCAACGGACACGTTGGTTGCACCCTCTGTCCCTCACCTGTACTTGGACTCCTGCGGAGAGACAAGTAGGTATGGCTGGAGTAGTGATGGGCAAGGAGTCCTTGATCTTAAGAATCTTACTTACAAGGGGGCTGGAGAGATGGCTCAGCAGTTAAGAGCGCTGGCCGCTCTTCTAGAGGTCCTGAGTTCAATTCCCAGCAACCACATGGTGGCTCACACAACCATCTGTAATAGGATCAGATGCCCTCTTCTGTCATACAAGAATATATGCAAGCAGAGCACTCATATACATAAAATACATAAATAAATAAACCTTAAAAAAAAACAATTCAACACAACATGGAACCCCAAGTCTTCCCATGACCCTTCTAGAAATTAACAAAATTCACTTCTGTTAGTCCCAGTGAGCAAATATAATTAATTATGGAGTGAAACTTTTCATTTCCTAGCAGGCAATCCCAATAGCGCCTAATCAATTCATGTCTTCGTACGAACATGGATGCCACCACAAATATAAAAGCCCAAAAAGGCCAAGCTTATGCAGAAAACATTAAGAAATGATCTCACTGATTCCTTTCACCAGGTATATGCACATCTCAATATAAGAGGGTTATATGTGATCATGCCTTATTAATTAAAGGCAGTCACTAAAATAATCAGGCTTGTGAGGAGAATACAAAGTTGGAATTATCACTTGGCACCTTTCCCAGCACATCCAACCATAGCTCTGGAGCTGCATGTGCCCCAGGATAGCCATGCCAGCTTAATGCAAAACCATACTTACTACAAACATTATGAGACTTTTTTTTTCAATTTTATTTTGTAATTTGATTGCACAAATGTAAACTCTGTAGATGACAATCTGTTGGCCTGTGGAATGGTGGGACAGGCCTGCTAAACCTTCTCAGTGTCGGTGCCCAGGCATACATATCCACACACATGTGCAAGCACGCCCACGTGCACGCTTGTGAGTCGGAAGTGACGGAGTAAGGTAAAGCCTTGCATGGGAAGGATGCTGTTTCTTAGACCGGTCTCTCACCGTCCCTGAAGAGCAATAACAGATTGACTGAAGTGAGGAAGTAGGGTATAAAGACAGCTGAGAAGGAACCAGCTCAGCAAGGCTGGTGTGCAGGACTCAGGGGAGCCCTAGCAGCTGTGGCCAGAGGAGCCAAAGCCAGATGTGTTCTGAAGTGAGTTTCCTGAGCCATTGACTGTAGAGAAAGGGGAGGGGAGGTCAGGATGCAGAGGGAGGAGGGAGAGAAGTGAGGAAAAGGAGGAGAAGGAGTAGAGTGAGGGGGAGGGAAGAAGAGCGGGAGAGGAAAGAAAAGAAAGGGAGGAAGAGAAAAGGCCAAAGATGCTCCCAGGTTTTCATTGTGAGCCGTGGAGCACCTGGCTGTGAGTGGCAGAGCACTTCTCACACCATGTGTACACCTGTGAGGCTCTAGGCAGGTGGCAAGCATGGGTCCCTGGGCTGCTCTGGGCCAGCCAGAAGAACTCTATGTGTCAGGAGACTGCCAAGAGTCATCCGAGCATGGGCTCCGGAGGAAAGGGCAATAGACGTGTGCGGATGTGCCTCACCCCTCTAATGACAACTCACAGGGACACACAGCATAGGGTGCCAGTAGCAATCAATGTGGCCAAAGCGAGGCCCAGTGTCCTTTAGGAAGTCGGGGGACAGGACCACACCAGAGAGCCCTCACACGGGAGGAGCGATGAAGTATGATGTCTCAGCCCTGAAAGTCGTTGCAGGAGCAAACACTGGGAGACGTAACTGAGGATAACAGGCTGAATCAGTGACAGGATGCCATCCCCATGAGTAAGAAAGAGCTGGCCCTTCATGTGCTGGTCTGGAAAGATGTCCAAGACACACCTGGAAATAAAAAGGCAACATGCAAAACATGTGCATTATAAGATTACATCTGTGAGCATGACAGAAGACATACAGTTCTTCTAGAGGATGCCAATAAAAAGAGAAAGGGCGTCAGCGGTCAATTTAATCCAAAAGGGAATTGACTCCTCACTTTGCTCCTCTTAGGAAACTTTTAGTCTCTGCCTGTACAACCGTAGATTTTCAGAGATTAACAATCTTATTTTTTCTTTTGTCTGACAAAGGATCACATACGCCATGTATAACATACCACAAACTGAGTTAAAGCCCTACAGGAAGGGCCTCATTTCCTTGCATTCCTGGCCCCACAGAGGAACAGGGCTTGCTTTCTCTTCTTTTCGCTACCTACCCCCTACACACACACACACACACACACACACACACACACACTCACTCACTCACTCACTCACACTCGGTATATTGACATTTAGCCTCTGCTCACCTGCTTGTGGCTACCACTACAACAGGAAGGACCTATGACTCCTTGCACAGACACACAACAGAAAGGACCCAAAGGACCCGGCTGCTTCTCCCCAGGTCTTTCCATTTCCAAGCCCAGGACTGTCTTCTAACAGCTGTTCATCCTGAAAGTCAGGATTTCAAAACTCAGTGAGGCTCTCGGCAGGGAGGTTCTCACAGCGGCTGCAGGCAGAGGTTTCCACATGTGTGAGCTTCTAGCCTTCAATATGAATGGGGGTCTTGTCTGGCTGCAATAAAGCACCTCTCTGTATGCATACTATACTGAGAGTCTTGTCCACTGAGAAGCTACCCAGTGCGCCACAGCAATCCCTTTCGAGCTGTCTTGAAGGGACCTATTTAATGCTTGCCTTCTCTGGGGTAAATTAAGCAACTGAAGCATTTCTCAAGGCAGCCCTGAAGCACTCTCATTGGCTCACTGGATTAATTAATTAATTAATTAATTGAGGGTTAGTTGTTTTGGGGTTTGTTGTTGTTGTTGTTTGTTTTTAATTCTCTTGCTGAAAAGAAAGGCCTCTGGTTATCCGACCATCACTCCTAACTCAAAGAAATCACTCATAAAAAACAAAACTGATTCTCAAGCTTCAAGACGCTCACAAAGAACCAATTGATTTACCCGACTGGATGCCGAAGAAGCAGGCACAAAAGCAGGCACAACAAGAATCTTGTTGCCGTCGGGACGCTACACTAGAAAAAAAAAAAAAAAAACTAATTTATTTAGAGACGTGCGACAATAAAACACTCTGTGACTTTAAAGGACTCAGGAAGCAGTTCCCTGGGCGATGTGTCTTTAAGAAGAATGAGGTGGGTTTGTGTTTGCTGAGCAGGGGGAAAATTTCTCCAAAGAGCAAGATGAATTATTTTTCTATCTAAAACATATGTGTGCTGGAAGAGATGGGGGCCCTAACAAGGAGAAGATTGCCATGCAGGCGTGGATGGTTCTGTATCCAAACACTGAAGGCCTGGACAGGAGGGAGAAGTGCCTTGTATTGATCATGTGATTCTGTACTGTCCGGCATGTGCATTTTTAATGTATTACATTCATGTTATTTACATAATGTAAGATTGAGCTTTTAGAGTTTACAGGTCAGTGTGGCTGGTTATCTCACAGGATCATATAGCTACACCATCATCTACATGACCTCAAAACAAGACCTCAGGGCCAGTGAGAGGGTACAGCCAACATGAATATGTGCATATCCAGTAAATGAATAAATAAAGAAAATTTTAATCTAAAATAAAACCCCTCAGATCTCTCACACAGTAAGTCAGTCACGTTCTGGTATGCACCCATGGTCTTGCGCGTCTTTCTGTAAAGTTCATACAAATAGAATCTAACCTTTGAAGTCTGGCTCCTTTTGTAGTTCCTGTTTAAAAGCTAAAATTGAAATGACATATTTCTAGGGAAAGTTCCATCAAAGCCATGTGTTCCATTTCTCCAAGGCTATCTGTGTGTCTAAATCAGTTATATCTAATCCCACAGATGACAGAAGATGAAACTCTCCACGCAAAGAGCATGCAGATGGTAACTGCCCACTTATCAGATCAAAAAGTGCTGGGTCAATAGAGCCTTTTAAACATCTCACCAATGTAAAAGGACCCAGAGCTATCCTGAAGTGATAACGTTAGGCTCAAAGCCAGAAGAACAAGGGCCTCTCCAAAGTTGCTCACAGGTTAGGTCAATTCTCAAAATCCCCAAACAGCCCAGCCTCTCACGACAGTTCTCTGAGCCTTGTGTGACAAGAACCCTCTCCATCATCACAGCCAGGGACTGCAGGACACTGTGGCGGGACACTACCCTGACACAATCGGGGCAGAAACCAAAGACACCGGCTTCCTTGTGTGGAAACCTAAAGGGTCACAACTCCCATCGTCACAGGCAGAAGCCAGGCAAGTCGAGAAACAGAGACTTCTTACAACAATCAGAAAATAAAGTCCCAGGACAAAGCCACATCATAAGCCCTGCATAGAGAAGTGAAATCAGAGTCACGGCTACAGCCCATCACAGGGGCAGGAGCTAGGAAGGATGGATACTCTGTTGCAAGGGCCATTTTCTACACAATCTGGTGGCATAATGCTTTCAGAAACGGCGTTATGTTTATAAATACAGACTCCAAACTATAGGGCAATCACTGAATTTTTTTAAGTATAATGATGGGCTATTAATAGTGGTAGCCTGGCAATCCCATACATATTCAAGCAGGAAAGTCAGAAAAACAAAAAGGAAAAAGACAATACATTGAAAATAGCCATCCACAAGGTATTATAGCTGCCAGGCAACCATATCAAAAATCACTTTAAACACGAGTGGTCTTAAAAAAAAAAAACAGTTAAAAGAGGTGGGTATCAGGCCTCATCCGTGAAGTTCCTTTGTGAAGTGGGTGGCCGTTCATACAGAAATCACAACTTGTCAGAGTAAAGAGAATGAGTGTCCGCGTGGTTCTCGGTCCCAGATGGTACCTCGCATGTCACATCCCTGCCGGCTCAGGGCAATGAAGAAAGATCAAAAAGACTATAAGAACCAGGGGCTGGGGAGGCCTGGACTAAAAGGTGTCTTCTGGACACCACAGGACCACCACATGCGGGAACTCAGGGCTGCTGTGGTGGCCTGCATACGACCAAGCCAATCAACACTCCAGCATGGAGGGTGAAGGGTTCATCAGCCCCTACCCTAGCTGAGGAGATAATGATGGCTTCTGAGGAACGGGGAGATTGTTTGCTTTAAAGGTGTCACCCCTGATAGGTACACTATGCTCCCATGGATGGCCTCATACACAGGAGTAAATGGGCAACACCAATTAGACTCAGTGGGTTATTAAATTAAAAAAAAAAAATAGAGGGCACCAAGTTAGGAGAGGATAAAGGGCATGGATAAACCCAGGAGGAATTAAGGGGAGGAATGGAAGAAATGAATATAATCAAAATACACTGTATACATTTATGAAATTCTCAAATTATTGTAGATACTAAAATATGAGTACAAGAGTGAAAAGAAAAAGACAATCGCGCATTGCATTATTTATAAGAAACTCACTGAAAAGCTGCAGAAGCAGATTCTGTAAAGGGTTGGAGAAACACACACCGTGCTAAAGCTGATCAAAAGAAAACAGAAGGACAAGAGTTTAAAACAAGACCTATCAGGCTGCAGGACACAAAGAGGCAAATTCTACCAGAAGACACAAAAACATGTACGCACTCAACAACAGAGTGCCAAAACACATAAGGCAAAGCTGGAAAAACAGCAGAGGAGAAGCCGCCATTCAATAGAGATTTAACACCATCCATGGGAAATGGACAAGTTCAGCAGCCAAAACAAAAACAAAAACAAAACAAAGCAAAAGAAAACAAAACAAACAAACAAACAAAAAACCCCCAGAACAGAGGAAGATGATCTGAACAACATCAACAATCAACTTGATCTGGTTGATCTATAACCTCCCATCTGAACTCTACGGCTTCCATGAAACATCCTAGGCCATAAGTGACACATAAATATAAAAACAAACAAACAAAAGAACCACAGAAATCATACCAAGTTTCGTGCTCCTGCTTTGAAACCCAAACCAGTAGCCAAAGGACACCCAGGAAAGCCCCAGCCTGGTGATGTTTAGGCTACCCTAGACACTGTGAGAAACAATCAGTGCATGAACAAAATAGAAGATAAAAAGAGAGAAAAAAAAAACAGACATGTGTACACACACACACATATCATTCGTGGGCTACAGACGTTATTGCAATCCTAACACCACACACACACACACACACACACACACACACACACACACACACACCATTCATGGGCTATAGACATTATTGCAATCTTAATACACACACACACATCATTCATGGGCTACAGATGTTACTACACTCAGCACAAAACAATGCTCAAAACAGAAAAAAAGGAGAGAATGGGGTGTTATTCATTTAGGTATTTCTACCTTTAACTGAAAACTAAAGACAACAATTAGTGGTTTCTAACTTCTACTATTTGTTTGCTCATTTTATGCAGTGCAGGGCTTGGGGCCCAGAGCCCATGGACCTCTTGTCAAGTCAAGCACTCTACACAACCTCCAGGCCCACGCTCTCCCCACTGTTATGCATGATATGGTCTCATTCTTTCCCACCAAGAGACACCTTGGATTCACCTTTTGGGCTGTCCTTTAATGTCTACCATTACATTTTCAGTGGCATGATGTCTTCAGTCCTCAACGGAGCCCCATGAATAGAGTAAACTTGGTACCATTCTCACCATATAGATGAGCAAACTGGAGAGAGACATCTGTGGAAGTCAAGGGCCTCTGCGTAAGTCCCGCTGGGGCTGAGGGCTTGGGCAAGACCCTTCTTCTCTGACCTCATCTTGTCTCATCTTGCACAATCCCTGACCACAGCTGCCACACTGGGAGGTGCCATGCATGCTGACTCTGCAGGCTATCGCCTCCCTTCTGAGGTTCACCATCACAGGCAGATCTGCAGGCGCCTGACCCACACGGGAGCCAACGAACAGCCCTTCCGAAACACTGCTGATGTTTGCTTTGCTGTTTGGTTTAATAACAGCGGGGCTCCTTCCTTTCTGGTCTATTACTCATTTTTCTCTAAGCCACTACAACAAAACGCCTACCTTAGACCTCTGGCTCATCTGCTGAAATGCGTGTCATGTGTGAAATAATACCATATGTGTGTTGGGGTGAGCCTTCATTTACATTCAAAAGGTTTTTTTTTTTTGGTAGAGGGCTGGCAGGCTGGCTCAGTGGGCAAAGGCATCTGTGCCAAGACCGATGACCTGAGTTGAATCCCCAGAAATCACATGGTAGAAGGTGAGAACTTCCTGCAAATCCTCTGACCTCCACAGGCGTGCTGTGGCATGACTGTAGACACACACACACACACACACACACACACACACGGATACACATATACACACCAATACATACACATATACATACAAAGTAAAGTATAATTTACAATTTGTTTAATACTTTACACTAAAATAATATAGTTCACTCTGAAATGAAATACAATCATCACTTGGGATCAAGCCAGTGACGGCTCCAGCTTCTGCCTCCCAGACACCAAAATCTACAGATGCTCCAGTCTCTGCTGAGGCAGGAGAGAAAGGCAGGAAGATGATGGGGGAGAGGGTGAGAAAGACCTCCAGCTGGCCTGGCTGACCTCCAGCTGACGGCATCAGAAAACATCAGAAATGCCCAGAAAGTCCAAATTACCCACAGAGACAACTTACACTTTCCTAGGACACCCTTCAGGGACAGTAAGCAAAGTATGCTTGCTTATACAGGGCCCAAGCAGTGTCAACCTTGAGTTCCTACTCATGAATCCAAACGATGTCTATTAATTAGCCTTACAACTCCATTTCCAAATGAATATCCTTGAACATCTCCTCTTCCTGTTAAGTGGCCCTTCTGGACAAAGGGGGAGAAGGGGCCTTAGCAAGCAACCGTTAGAGATGTAACTGGAGAGTGACCCTGGTGTGCGTCTCTGTTCTGTGACACACACACCGTGATCAACGTGAGGAGGAACGGGTTTATTTGGCTCATACTTCCAGTTCACAGTCCATCAGTGAGGGAAGTCAGGGCAGGAACTCGGGGCAGGCACTGAAGCAGAGCCCATGGAGGAGTGCTGCTTACTGGCTTGCTCCCCGTGGTTTGTACAGCCTGATTTTTGATACAAGCCCAGATCACCTGCAGAGGAGGAGGCTATCCACAGTAGACAGGGTCCTCCCACATCAATCATTAATCAAGAAAATGCCCCAGACTTGCTGACACACCAAACTGATGGAGGCAATTCCTCCACTGATGTTCCCTCTTCCCAGATGACTCTAACTTGTGTCAAGGTGAGAAAAAAAAAAAAAAAAAAAAAAAAAACATAACCAGAGCCAACAGAATCCTATATACACCCATTGTAAAGAAACCTATAGAGAAGCCCACCATCCTCCTCCTGGTGTGCATTCAAATCATCTGTCTTTCTAAAAACCCCTGCTTGAGAGCTACCTTTAAGATGTCAGTTGGTAAATTCCCAATCCTGCTTCATCCTGGTTCACCATGGAACCCTTTTCCTTGATCTATGAAGCCAGGAATCCTGGTTTTTGCCTACATGGGGGTCCCCTAAGGGAAGAGAACTTCCCCAGGGTCCTGCAGAGAGAGAAAGAGCTGTGTTTGTGTCCCCATCTGTCAGTGATGACAGAACCCACACCCACACCCCCACATAGCTCACACCCTCTCTGCTTTACGCTTTACATGCTGCCTCACACAGTGTGAACCTCTGCAATCATATCAAGAGCAAAATCAAGGCAGGAAAAGGTCCTACCCTGAGTGTTTTCAGTCCATGGTTGGCTGAACCCAAGTGAGGATACAGGGAGCCAAATACAAAACCACAATAGAAAAAAAAAGTCAAATACCAGAAAAAAAAAGAAAAAAAAAAACCCTGTTCCTTGTGAGTTATGAGTCTTTCCCTTAGCATAATTTTCCATGTTGATAAACCAAACTGTATTTTACACAAAATCCTGTCTCACAATCATTTTTGCTGCATAAGCTAACCCTTTTCCCAGGGCCACAATCTCCAAAAATCTTAGCTAATTAGTGAATGATGTTTATTTAGCCGTATTTAGATGTTTTCCATTTGGGGCTATTACATTTAAAAACGAAAATGAAAACATTAAGCACTTGTGAATAAATCATTTTTCTCTCAACATTGGTTTTCTGGGGCTGGCTAGATGGCAAAGAAAAATAATACATCCTTCCTTAATCTAGCCCTTCCCCAAGCTCAGGCCAAGAGATTTATTTCTCTGACTGAGCCAACATGAGACATTTCACCCTCTTCTCAAAGCACAGCTAGTTCATCTAAAAAAAAAAAAAAGGTTCCTTTAAGCTAATTCCTTTTTTAAAAAACCCAAAAACAAAAACAAACTCTAAGTACTAATGATTTCATTTTTACCAAGAAAACCTTTATCTTATCTTCCAAGGTCTTTACTGTGGCTGCCCACAGTTACACTGTAACTATACCCTATTTCTGCATAAACAGAACCGGGTAGAAAGCAAACTGGAACCAACACACGGAGAGATTCAAATCTAATCAAATCAACACACACTAGGACTGTGCGACCCTTAAGTGACTTCTCTTATTTGCTCATCAGGAGTTGGTTTATACCTGTGCATAGCTCTGAAAATCACCAACATATACCTCCAAGCAAGAGTTTTGTTTTTCGTTTTGTTGTTTTTTTTATACAGTGTCTCATGGAGCTCAGGCTGCCTAGAACCCACTGTGGAGTTGAGGAGAAGCATGAATTCTTCATCCTCCTCCTCCACCTCCTGAGTGCTGGGATTATAGTTGTGTGCAAAGCTAGGGACTGAGCCAAAGACATCATGCACAGGCAAGCTCTCCACCTTCTGAGCTACACCCTCAGCCCCTCATGTGTGATCTTAATGGATTCTCCTCCTTTTCCTACAACCTGCCCTTTCTTTTTGGTTTCTGAGACAGGGCCATGCCATGCAGCCCAAGCTGGCCTAGAGTTGACTCTGGAGCTGGTCTGGACTCACTGTTATCCTCCTGTCTCAGTCTCCCATGTATTAGGATGACATTCATACATCACTAGGCTCAACTTAGAGTTCAGGGAAAAGTTCAGCACACTGAAGTGTGGTTTATAAGGTCCTATGATGGAAATTTTTAAGTGTGCCTGACACACGCTTCTGTCCCAGGAGCCCACCGGGAGCTCTGTTCCCCGAAGATCTGAGCTGCTGCTCCTCACTGCCTGGGAAGACAGATCCAAACAGTGTTCAGAGCAGGGATGTGCCAGACCCCCTCCCCACCCCCTGCCGCCCCCAGCTCTGGCCTGAACATTGAGCAGCACCTCATTTCAGGGTAATCTGTCTCACTGTACCTGGGCTTCAGTCCCATGCACGCTCTATTTTGTTGATACAATAAAACATATGCATCCCGGGTCTGTCTCTCCGTACTTCAGAACTAATACGTTTATGTTCAGGCTCTGAAAATACCCCATTTGGCAAAGCTCTCTGCCGATCTAGGGAACAGAGGGATGGTGACTTCCTCCCCGTTTGTCCTTACCATGCCAGAGCCACCTGGGGAAGTACGCGCGCACACGCGTGTGCACACACACACACACACACACACACACACACACACACGGCCACTGCACAGGACAGGAAGTAGGAGAGCCAGGAGTTTTACATCAGAGCCAGATGCAAAGTGAGAAAGGACTGAGGCCAGTGAGGGGGAGGAGGGGTCCTCCGGGAGGCCCAGGGTACAGTGCACACGCCAGGCAAAGCCCGAGCTTCAGAGACGTGGATAAGATATGGGCCAGCTATGAAAGTGCACACAGCGACGCCGAGAAAAAGTCTTCTCAGAAAGGGGGTCAGCAGCACAGGGGTCACGGAAGGACGGTAGAATCTGGGTCACAGAGCAGCTGGCTGGGATGAGGGCTTAGCGTTCGGGATGTAGGATGTGTGCCTACACAGGGCCAAGCACAGGGGAGGGGAGCTCCTCCCCAGCTACCCTGAACCCTCAACGGCTACTACTTGCTTCGAACCTAGAAGGCCAGAATGATAAAAGGAAGTCCCCAGTAGCTGTGTAAGGGGCTGGTGAGAGAGAGGAGGAAAAAC
Source organism: Peromyscus attwateri (assembly GCA_902168425.1). Taxonomy (NCBI): domain Eukaryota; kingdom Metazoa; phylum Chordata; class Mammalia; order Rodentia; family Cricetidae; genus Peromyscus; species Peromyscus attwateri. Next base: position 29,968 of record CABHPP010148406.1, read on the forward strand.
TGGGTCACCTGGCAACCAACCTGAGGCAAAGGTGAGGAGCAGTCAGGTATATTCCAAAGTTGAGGAATTTTGTTAAGGGAAAGGCTACGCTCTCCACACTAAAAAACAAACAAACAAATAAATAAATTGAAGAACTCTAGACTGGAATCTGATGCTGAATTGAGCCCAGTTAGTAGCTGGATCCCCATGGTAGAGGCTGCAGGCGTGCACAGATGGGCCAAGCTGGGTGGGAATCCACAGTGTCAACTGGACCCAATTCACAATCATCCGTGAAAACACAGCACCAGGACCCACCATGTGGCCAGCCCATTCCTGGGAAAGTGACTTCTCCAGAGAGGGACGGGCCTGGTCAGAAGGTCATCAGCTTTGAGAGCTTGCTTATCTCAGAACTTCCACAGCAGCGCCACGGTCCAGGGAAAGAGGAGGCCAGCTGCACAGGTGAATGTGTATTTTCTGGTAGGAGAAGAAGAAAGAGGGAGGAGGAGGAGGAGGAGGAGGAGGAGGAGGAGGAGGAGGAGGAGGAAGAACAAGAACAAGAACAAGAACAAGAAAAGGAAGAAGAGGAGGTCGGGGAGAAGACGTAGGAAGAGAGGGATACTGTCCCAACTGATTTTAGGTACTGTATTTTTTCTTGTGTGTGTGTGTGTGTGTGTGTGTGTGTGTGTGTATAGGTATTTGTAAGTGTGCATATGTGTGAGCACATGTATGTGGGTGCATGTGTCTACGAAGGCCTGTCACACGTATATACAGTATACGAAGTTTGATGTCCGCCACGCCCTCTAGTTATGCTTCCACCTCCTCAATCAATCAGTCTGGCTAGCCAGCTCCGGGAAGTCTGTGTTTGCCACACCCACCTGGCATTTAAACCAGATCTAGAGATTCCAACTTTGGTCCTCATGCCCATGTGGCAAGTATTTTAACCACCGAGCCATCTCCCCGGCCCAATTAGTAACGTGTTTTATTTAACCCGAGGCAGCCAAAATAGAGTCATCTCAACATGTGATTCACAGAGAAATCCCTACGGGCGCTCCACACTGTGTTTTCACACTGTTCACCCACGTTCCACACAGCGCAAAGAGGACAAGCCAGAGCAGCCAGCTGCCAAGCCCCCACAACACACAGGCTCCGGGGCTGTCCCATCTCCTCCATCTGCCTGTGTTTATGGCTGCCAGCCACACAAGGGCGGTCCTGACACCCAGAGACACAGTCCCTATCTGCCAGACAGGCAGGACCCACTCGCGGCCTACATCTGTCATTAATGGGCCCCGGTTGAGCTGCTGCTCCTAGCTGGAGCTGGACCTGTTGCCTGAATCCAGGACAGAGCGAAAACAAGGTCGCTGTCAAGGAAGCAGAGCTGAGAGCCAGAGAGGGCCGAAGCCAGGGAGTATTAAAGCATTAAGAGATAAGAGGCACTCTGGGCAGCCAATTGGCCTGCAGGAATTTCAGGACTGCCTCAAAGGCAAGAGAAGCCAGGTCCTTCAGGATACTACAGTGCCTGGCTGAGGGTGGGGCTCAGTCGTTACTCAGCCTGTGGAAATCTATGCACCTGCAGGGTCAGCCACCCCACAGTCATCAGCGAGGGACAGGCTGTGGCTCTGGAGAAAATGGCTTCTGTGGGTTCCAGCTGAACAGATTTCTTGAGGTCAAGTGGAATGCAAGAAATGCTGATCATTTAGGAATTCATATTCTGCAGACCACAGAATATAATGCCCTACCTGTTATAGAAAGGCCTCACCAATCCCTCATACCCACATCCCTGTAAGTCCTTACCCTCCCCATAGAGTCCTCAATCAGTCTTCACATCCCCAGAACCAGGTACTTTCTGACAAGTGAATAAAGTAGATAAGAACTAATAACATAAACAAATATAATGAACAGTTGAGACTGCATTTGGACTTGCAGGGCTTTGGTGGGAAAAGATGCATACTGAACTCACAACTAAATCCTCCTGGAGAGGGCCTCATGCAGCTGATAGATACAAAGACTCTGCAACTCACACTGGGCCTGGGGACACAGGGGTCCCTACCACATGGAGAGCACAGAAGCCGTTACAAGCATCCACCTGAACCTTGCCCCTTCCTACCTCAATTAACAAACCAGACAATCCCCACAGACATGCCCAAAGGCCAACCTGATCTAGGTAAATCCTCAATGAGACTCTCTTCCCAAGGGATTTCTTCTAGGTTGTATCGAGATGACAGTTAAAACTAGCCAGCACACATACCACACATCATACACACACTACACACAGGCACACATATTCATCAACCACACATACACACACACACACACACTGACACACACACATATACACACACATAACCATGTACACACACACATCCATCAACACACAAGAACATATGCACATGCATACACACACACACATAAACATGTACATACACACATCCATCAACACACACACATACAGGCACACACACGAACATATGCACATGCACATACATACACACACATATACACACACATATCCATCAAAAACACACACACACACACACACACACACACACACACACACACACATGCTACAGGCCACTAGTGAATGTGTCCTTGTTAGTCTTTGCAGGTTACGATGCCATCAAGCAGGGTGGGCCTTCATCCAGTGTGTCCTTATGGGGACAGATAGATGACAAGAGGCAGAGGCAAAGATGATCACAGGATCAGAGTGACACTTTGGCCTGGATTCCAGCCCATTACCTGTGGTTGCCAACCCACCCGCCCAAACCCCCATCTCACTCTGTGTAAACTGCCAGCTCTCATCCTAGGATAGCAGGGACTTTCTCTCTCCTCTCTAAGCACCAAAGCACTGGGCCTAGGGACAGGGAACTTGGGGAGAGCCCAGAGCAAGGACAGAAGTTGGGGAGACATGTTGAAAGGCGGGTTCTTGGGCCTCAAACAGATGGAATCTTTTCCTTTTTTTTTTTTTTTCAATTTCCTGCCACATCTGGTCCCTTTATCTTGCAGACTGCCTATGGCAGTTACATCTCTAAGCAGCAAAGAAGGAATTAGGGTCTCCACACACACCCAGTTAGCTCTGACCTACCCACCTGAGGACTTGGAGTGTCGAATCCTGGACATGGCCATGTGGTCATGAAGAAATGGACACTTTTTAGCTGACAAGTTCCCCACCCTGGGCTTCCAACCCCCACAGTCATCTGGAAGCCCTTGCTTTGCTCAGCTTTAGAGTGTGACACACCCCAAGGCTCAGACTGTCAAGAGCCATGGCGGATGGTCAGGAAAAATGAATCTGTGTTTCTGATCATACTTACCTACTTCCAATGCACACACAAGTCCTGGACACACCTGCCCATGCTTGTGAGTGCACAAGTTCATGGATAGAATCTTCAGAGGCCACAGGCTGTTCTCTCGCGGAGTTTGTCTGCGTGGCAGCCCTCTCCCTCCCTAAGGAAGAGCACAAGCCCTCCTGCCTCGGGTGAACAGCTCTGCCCACCACTTTGAGGCGATTACTCAGGTCTTAGTTTCAGAAGGATTTCCATACGTAAGGGTGAGAAACTCCTTTACCCCACTGCTCCTGGGGTTCACATGCCAGCCCATCTCTTCAGCACCTTCAAATGCAAATCTGCTGCTATTGAGTCAGTCCCTGCACCAGAGAGCGCCTGTCTTCACACCCAACCTGTAGAGGACCACCATCACACCCAATGCAGGGCCACCGAGCATTTCCTCAGAACGCTGCCCCTCAGACCAGCCTGCTGAGTACAGCCTAGTTCTTAGTCCTAATCTAATGTGTCAATCTCATCCAATGGCTCCTTCTGGCACACTATGGATGCCTCAGGAGGAGGACCACACCTCATGCCTCATCTGCACCATGTGCAGCCTCAGACTGCAGATGCAGCATGTATCTATCAGACCCTCAGCACGTGTCAGAATGGAGTTGTCTACACACTCGGCATACCAAGCCCAGGGCCCCAGAGCTTCCACTGTGCATTCTGGCAGAATTCTACCCCTCTTCCTCCAGAGCCAGTGCCCCAACCTGACTGGCCCTGCTCTGAGGTGAATTTGGCTCCAACCCAACCTTCCAAACAAAGGGCCAGTAACATGGGATGTGCTGTGGTCACCCCGGAGAGTGACAGTTCAACGATCCTTGTTTTCACTTACTATCTACCCACAGAGACCCCATCTAGCGAGCTGCTCTGGAGTACTGTCAATCATTTCATAGCATGGAAGAGCAGGAAGAGTATAATGGGCCTTGGGGAGGGGAGGGGTTCCCAAATGAGCAAGTTCCTGTCTTTGTAGTGCTGATGGTTAGTAGAGGAAATAAGTTACACAGATCACCAAAATAGATAAATGCAAGGGGGGGGGGGGGGGAAAGTTGTTATCAAGTACCTAACGGGGAAAATCTACCTTACAGGAGGAGGGAGGGTAGGAGCTAGGCCTCAGGCAATGTAAGCCTAGGAGGACCTAAGCCTAGGGGAGCCAGGGCTACAGGAACTCTGAGCCCAGGGGAGCCTGGGTCTAGGCCTGAGCCTTAGCTCTGTAGTCCCGCCTCTTCTTTGTGTACTTCCACTTCCTTCTCTGCAAAACAACAGTGTCAGGAAGAGTGAAGACACATGAGTGATTCTCCAGATAAGGAAAAAGGTGTTATCTGTGGGCAGATTATTTGAAGTCTGGTCTTGACACAGACGGCAGCAAAAAGGTCCAAATCGGCAGCTACTGAGAGATCAGCCCTGGGATTACAGGTTTGTAGCCAAAGCCCGGCTAGCTCAGTCCACAGAGCGTAAGACTCTTAATCTCAGGGTTGTGGGGTCATGCCCCATGTTGGGAGCTAGATGTTGTTCGAATCTTAGATGGTCTTTTAATAAAAAAAAAACCCAGGGCCAGATATCAGGGTGAAAGCTGAAAGATCAGAGAAGCAGAACAACCAGCCACTAGTTCTTACCTCTACGAAATCCTCAGCCTAAAGAGAATGAGTTCCTGTTTCCTCACACCTTATATACCTTTCTGTGTCCTGCTATATTACTTCCTGGGACTAAAGGTGTATGTCATCACTGCCTGGTTCTGTTTCTCTCATGTAGCCCAGTGTGGCCTTGAACTCACAGAGATCCAGACAAATCTCTGCCTCCCAAATGATAGGATTAAAGGTGTGTGCCACCACTGCCTGGCCTCTATATCTAATTTAGTGGCTGGCTCTGTCCTCTGATCCCCAGGCGAGCTTTATTTAGGTACACATTATATCACCACACAGGTTGTTCAACCCCGGGGTCCAGGGGCTCCACACAGGCCATGGGGTTGCTGAAGGTGTCTGAGCAGTGAGTAACCAGGAGAAAGTGGACAGAAGGCTGAGGGACAGCAGGGGACCAACACAAAGCATAGCACGAAAGCCCAGTGATACCTGTGATGCCCCTGTTTAAGAGTGGAAATATGAAAAGGAGGCTAATGATGCCGAGCGCTGAATGTTTCCGTGAAGGGAAACTCCTCCTCCCACAGTCCTGTGAGGACTCCGGGACAGTGGTGGCCCCTGACGGCAGGCTGGCTTCCTTCTAGGAATGACAGCAGATTCACTGGGGAGGGTGTAAAGGGGCCCAGGGAAGGATATAGAAATCCAGTGGTTGATTTCAGAAAGGAAATCACCTTTACAAGAAGGTGTAGGGAGCCCATAATGGTGATGGAGCATGTAGTTTGGGGGAGGTGGTAAACAGAATTTGTGAGCTTCCCAGGCCACTGGTCAGGTAACAGATCCACAATCTGAGATGGGCTATCTGGCCAGTTCCCAGGAGGTCAGGGGACACCCTAGTTTGATGTATCTATCAGTTTCTTCCTCAAGACCCACCCCCCTCTTCTCTGTTACCACCCAAAACCCAACCAAGCATGCCCTGATCCAGAGACTGTGTGAAAACTCGTTCTTTGAAAGCTTAGCACACTCTCCCAGAAGCATAACATTGTATCAAATGCTTACAGTCCTTAGTCAGATATCAACAACCCAGCAGAGCCCGCCAGCCCCATTCACGTCAGACACGTCAGACTCTGAGACCTTTCTATGAAATGCTTACAGACCTTAGTCAGATATCAACAGCCCAGCTGGGCCGGCCAGCCACATGCACTGACGTCAGGCTCTGAGACCTTTCCTAGTGGCCATCACGTGGTAGTGTGAATGAGAATGCCTTCCATACGCTCAGGCATTTGACCAATTGGTCCCCAGTCACTGGAGCTCTTGGAGGCCGTTCAGGAGATGTGGCCCTGCTGAAGAAAGTGTGTCGCTAGAAAGGACTTTGGTAGTTCAAAGCTTCACAGCACTTGCATTTCACCTTGTTTTCTGTTTGCAGTTGGGGATGTAAGCTCTTAGCTTCCTGCTCTGGGCAATCATGCCCGCCACTTGCTGCCATGCATCATGGACTCTTATCCCTCTGGAACCATAAGCTAAAACTAACTCTCTACATTAAGTTACTCAGTCATGGTGTTTTAACACAGGGACAGAAAACATTAAAAAAAAAAAAACAAAAAACACCACTGCTGGAAATCTGGAGGCCCAAGAAGATCCCAAATCCCATGCCACCACAGCCTATCACATTGATCCCAAAACCCATGATGCTACCATAGCCTACCATATTGATCCCAAAGCCTATGATGCTACCACAGTCTACCATATTGATCCCAAAGCCTATGATGCTACCACAGCCTACCACATTGATCCCAAAGCCTATGATGCTACCACAGCCTACCACATTGATCTACACTGTAGATCGAGGCCATACATTCTTCATTTTCTGCAGACTTCTGAGCCCGATTTCCACATGCACCCCATGAGATCTTGGACTATGCCTGCCCTCATCAGGTGGGAGTAGACCATATACCTGCCCTATGGCTGTGAGAGCTGCGTCGATATGATGCTCAAAGCCTGCACATGACCAAGGCTTAATGGACATTAGTCCTGTCTCCTCCTTTTCCGGCATCAAACATAGAGTGCACAATCAAACACCGGCTGACACATGACTTCAGGCCAACAGGAAGCTGACTCCTAATGCTGCATCCAGCTTAAAAACTCACATTCTAGGGCAGGGGTTCTCAACCTTCCTCATGCTGCAACCCTTTAATACAGCTCTTCACATGGTGCTGACCCCCAACCATAAAATTATTTCATTGCTACTTCATAATTGTCATTTTGCTGCTGTTATGAATCACAGTGTGGAGATCTGATCTGCAACCTCTGTGAAACAGTCATTCGACCCCCAAAGGGGTCAAGACCCACAGGTTGAGAACTGCTCTAGAGGAAACCTTCCCCAGTTCTGCTGAGCTAGGAGGTCTTTTTACCTTCCCCAGCATACTACTCACCCCACAGCCTTGGAGAACAGCCACCCTTCAGAAAGTGAAAAATACACCCTTTCCTTGTAAAAGTCCACACAAACGGCTGCATCTGTAGGTTAGTCTATAGCACCGATTCTTCTAGAAAATACTACTGCAGCTTTGCTACTGGACCTGGGAGAACATCTGGGTCAACACGTTAGGGCTCTCCCGAGGGAACTGGGGCCATCTAGGCAAGCAGACACTTGCCAAGGTCAGACCGCGGGGTGGAAACACTGAGGGGAACCAATGCCCTGCAGACATGTGAACAGTAGCTTCAATTAATTTCTCCAGCTAATTAAGAAAAAGTATCCATGTGCATCTGCATTTGGGAAACAAAAGATGTGAGACTAGCCTCAAATAACTTCTCCAGCCTAGAAGGAAGGAAGGGCACCTTCCACAAAGACCCAGGAGAGATGTGACAGTCCGCCTTCCTAAGAAGCCTTCCACACACCTCTCAACCAGCCTCAATATGGAAACACCCCAGGGGGCTAGAGGTGCTGCTAGGTCAGATGAGCATCTCCCAAACAGCTCAAGATCATAGGCTCCCAGGAGAGCAAACACATCCCTGTCCTATTCCAATAAGAGAAGAGGGAAAGGACCATAGACACTCAGAAGAACTAACTCCAGGACAGATCCACCACAGCCCCATGCAGCCAGGGCACCCAATTGCTCCTCTCTAGCCACAGTGTCCTCATAGTCACAGGAGGACTGAGGACCCATCTCTATCTGTAACCCTCAGTGGCTCCGGACAGGTTTCTGCCAACTCTCTCTGCCACTATAGAAAGAGGCCTTCCAGAGGAGATATTTGAACAAAAGGAGGCAGCAAGGCCAAGTGAGGAACCACAGTGGAAAAAACAGCCTTCTCAGTCAGGCAACGTGGCTGCTGGCCTGGGGCCCTACCACCGCTTGCGAGCAGAACGGCACATTAGCCCTGGACATGGCAGCTTCTGTAACACGGTGTGTGATTTCTTTTCCAACTCCCAAGCCACAATAAGGCCCCAGGAGAAGCCATGTCGTCTAGGAACAGACTGGAAAACAGGCATTGCAAGCTTGCAAACGGAGTTCTGAGAGATGCTTGTAAAGTCACGCACAGGACTGTCCAGAGCTTCCATTTGCTTGAGGCCTGTGGACTCCTGCTTCATGCCTCTGAGTTCATCCTTCAGCAGTTCCCCTCGATGGGGGTGGGGGTGGGGGATCGACCTGAGAACTGGAACATCTTTAGAAACATGAACTCCAGGGGCTGTTAGTAGAGTATTTGCCTAGCATTCACAATTCACAAGGCCCTGGGTTCGAACCTCCATACTACATAAAATGAGTATAGCTGTCCATTCCATTAACTCCAGTACTCCAGGGATGCTAACTGGAGTTCAGGACATCTTCAGCTACATAGGGCCAGCCAGAGCTTGAGAGCCTACAAAAACTCACTAGTAAAAACTAAAGAAGAGCGTTTATATCAAAATGTTTACTTCAGAATTCAAATTGTATGGGGGTCTAGAAAATTTCCCTCCTATTCTAGCTAAGTTACGTGCACCCATTTTCCCAGGAGGCTCACATGGAACCCTGGCGAGTGAATTGGTTATGTGTGGGAAAGGCTGGTATTTGGCTCTAGAGGCCACAGGGGGGCACCTGGCCCCAGGCCTCCCTCTTCAACACGGCTATAGCCACTCGGAAGCCAAGTGAGTACTGTCTGCTCTTCTCCTGAAAGACCACCCACAGTTCCCACTCCACAGAGGCAAGTCCAGAGTCTGGGCCTGCAACTCAAAAACCCCTCCAGACATACTTCCTGAGCAGTCTTTCAAATGTAATAAAAGCAAAACTGTGGAAGAAACTCGGGGAAAAAAAAAAAAAAACGGACCTCTGGTATCACTGATGAAGGCGTAAGGAGCAAGTTTTTGGGCTCTGAGGGAGCCAAGGGGGCAACCCGGTAGGAAAGGTCCTTCACACTCTGCATTCCTTTGCTGGGGCCTTTCCTGCCACCCTGGCTATGCCTCCCGGGTCATGTGACCCCACGTCGCTCCTTTAGAAAGGCTCTGCCCTCTCACCCCAGGGCGCTGCGACCACTTTACCTTCCATCCGGCATTGTATTTATACACATCTCTTAGCAGTTTAAACTCACCCTCGCCAGCGTCATTGAGAAGGATCTGTCTCCCAGGCACCACTCCTGGAAGGAGGCACTTCCTTCCTAAAACTGTGCTAAGCAAAATGGGACTGCCCTTCCATCCTAGGTCACAGGCACCCTGCGAAGGGTCTCCAGGGCCTTGACTAGTCGTTACCCGGCCTTTGACCCCGCACCACCACACAGGCTGCAGATAACTGTTCAAAAAACAAAGCATCCTTTTAAATGCCCTCTGAAAAAGAGACCAAACAAGAGCTAGAGCAAACTTTAGGAACGACCACCAGGGACCCGCGTAAAGGTGAAGAAGTCGCCTCTTCCCGCCCTGCGGCCGGGAAGCCTCCTGTTAGCACGAGCGATTAAATCTCTGGGCTCCACAGATGGTGTAGAAAACCGGGAGCGCTGCGGAGCGCAGGATGCGCGAGACCTGAGGGGACTTCCTAGGGCGGGCGGGGCACCAGGGACACAGAGACTCCTGGGCCAGAGGCCAGCAGAGGACGATGACCACGGCCAGGCGCAGCTGAGCACTGCGGGGTACTCGCCACTGCCGCCGCCGGCTGGAACGGACCCGACCTTCCCCACGCCCTCAACCCTGTCCACGACCAGGTCGCGGCGGGAGTCCACCCAAGGCCTGCAGACGGCCGCCCACCCGGGCCACTCCAGCCCAGGGCACCATGCGCCTGCGGCTGGAGACTGCCCCGCGGCGCACAATCCCCAAGTGCAAGCGGCCAGGGGGACGCGGGCGCCACCCGAGCGGGCACTGAGAGCAGAGCCCTCCAACCTCCGCTCCGGAGCCCGAGGGTCACCGCCTGGCAGCAGGGGTTGGGGGGTGGAG
>CABHPP010148407.1:0-45514 GCA_902168425.1 Peromyscus attwateri
CAGTGCCAGCTCACAAACTTCACTAAAGATCTCATGGAAAACGTCTATGGTAAGGAACATCACGCACACAGATTTTTAGCCACCTACACACAGCTGGTTAATCAATTAATTTGTGTTTAATCATGCTGGATTCATGGCGTACATGGGGAATACATGAAGCAAAACCAGACTCATGCCAGATGGAGGATCAGGCCAGCACCCTGGGTCATTCATGGTGTATCATACACATGTGTCTGAAGTAGAAAGCTCTGGCTCAGGGACAGGCCACTTCTGGAATGGGTTGGTGTTAGGAAGAGAATTTAAGTTTGAAAGTGCAGTGTTTGGTGGTAGTAAAACACTGTACCATGCAGAGGGTAGGGGAGCCTGAAGAGCATTCATTCACTGCCTCTAGACATTCCCTGAGCCACTATGGTGTGTGGTTTGTGGTGCTATAACATCAGAAGAAAACGTGGCTCCTTTCTTGGTGGAGACCGTGGTCTAGACCTGGAAGACAAGACCTTAGTCAATTGATCTCCAACTAAATGTGCTTAGCAACTGTTCAAAAGGCTGTGCATGAAGGCAGCTGGCATCGTGGGCATCTGCATTTGCAGAAAGATGATAGGGTTGGCAGTGTGCATGTTAGGGGAGTTGGGAGGGGAGCAGATGCTGGATGATGAGCCTGAGTTCACTGGGACAGCAGGAGGGGACACCATGGAGGCAGTTGTAACAGCAAAAGCCAGGATCTAGGACCACAGATGGAAGAGAATGACAGATGCCTGAATGGATAGGGTGATAGGTCAGGGCCATTCAGGGCTCTGTAGGTGGTGCAGTGGTGGTTTTTATTCTAGGGAGAATGGATAGTCATCCAGGGCATCCAGCAACAGCATAGTGTGCTCAGGAGATAAATAAGAAGAGATATATAATGCTAATATCAATTGATCAATACACCATTCACTGGGCACCTGTCATGTATCAGGTATGGCTTAAATGTGTGGCGTGTATTATTGCCATGCATCTGTATGACACTCCAAGGGCCATAGATTGTGTTCTTAAGCTTATATAGTGTAGCTGTTTCCTCCAGGTAGGACATGGTCTCCATCTTGAATCAGAGCACCTCTGGTCACCTGTATGAGTCCCTCACAGGCCCATTGATGGTCCCTTGTGGAAGACTGATGGAGGGGCTCACAGGACTCAATAGCATTCTCAAGATCCCTAAGGCCACCATCATCCCTAAGGTTTATACAAGAGAAAATGGACTGTGTTGGGACCATTTTGTAGTTGGTAAAGTTACCTATAACTTGCCCAGGGGATGGTGTAGCTACCTTTGAGTGACCCACACTCTTGTGAGTAACCTCAGGAAACTCACTGGCTCACCAAGCTGGTCTTGGGTGGAGTCTTTTCTTTGGCCTCAACGCTGCCTTTGGTGTTCCTATGTCTCTCCAGGAATAGTCTCACGACATCTTGATTTACAGGTGAGCAAATGGAGCCCCAGAAAGGGCAAGTAACTAACCTAATGCTACACATTAGGAAAGTTCTGGAGCTGGAGGTACAGGGCCACAGGAGCTATATCCCTAGGCGATTTGGCTCCAGGGCCTAAGTCCAGGTCTTCCCACCCCAAGATGCTCTTGTTCATGACAAGTCCTGTTATGCTACAGCTATGCACAGGGGTTTGAATCTTCACTCTGGGCAGTCAGGAGATCTTTAAATCTGAGAAAGCCACGGAGAAGGCGCCACTGAGGGATTTTATCTTGATTTTCATCTGTGATTTGCAAAGAGACCTGAAATTCTCCTTCTGCAACTTTGACAAAAGCCATAACTGTGGGAAAGCAGTTAGCCTGAGAGATGGCAGCTTCAAGATCCAGGTGGTCCTAAAGACACAGGGTTAGAAACTGACCTGAGGGAAAAAGGCAACGAGGGTGTGTGCCAGGTCCCACAGGCTGCTAGCTGATGGGGAAGGAATGTATGGTAGCCGCAGTGGCCATATTTAGCGTGACCCTTTGATGTAGGTGAGGGAAGAAGAACATAAAGCAAACAGGCCAAGTCTGCATTAATGTGCATGGCTTGTCCTTCGCTGAGAATGTGGGTGCCTGGCTCAGCAGGTCAGGCCTTTCCAGAAATCAGTGTTCAATTATTCATTTGTTTTTCAATTGGTTCGACCAAATACTGGACAAAAGCAACTTAAAAGAGGAAGAGCTTATTTTTTTTTGCAAAGGGTTACAGTTCATCATGGCCAGGAGGACATCAGGTCACATCCCTGGTATAGTCAGGAAGCAGAGGGAAAAGACATGGACGGGGCTGTGAAGCCTCAAGGCCCACTCCCATTGACTCACTTCCTCTCGCAAGGATCTACTTCCTAACGGTTCTGCAACTTTCCCAAACAGCACTACCAGCTAGGGACCATGAGGCTATGAGGGACATTTCATATTCAAGTCACCATGGGGCTCATGTCTAAAATAAGTCTTGAGGGAGATCGTGACACTTGGGGACGCCTGGGGGAACACACAGAAGAGGAAAACTTTTCTCAAGGTCAAGGAAAGGAAAGATGAGGTTCGGTGAGCCTGTAGTGTTGAGAATAGGTGGCAGGGACTGTTCATGCTGGCCCCCTTCAATACTTGCGGGAGGAGGGGTGTGTTTCTGCAGAGACAGGGCCTGCAGAGGTGGTGGGAATGACAGGGCATCCAACAGACCACTAATTCAGTGGATGGCTGGAGGAGAGAATGCCTCCTAAGGTGGTACCCTTGGTTCTGTAGAGTTAATGGACACAGTCCCTGGCCACCTGAGGGGAGCTTGCAGAGAAAGATATGGGGCCACCTGGCTGTCTCTGAGTTGATTGTCCCCAAATCTAGGTGCCATTTTGTTTTACAAATAAACAGAGTGGTTTTCTTATTTAAGAGCTTTATTGAGTTATAGTTTACACATTATAACATTCACCTAATTCATGTGTGCAATCCAGTGATTTTTTTTCCCAAAAAATAATTTAAATTGTTTTATTATTTTGAGAATGTGGGTGCATTGTTTGCATGTATGTCTGTGCACAGCTTTTGTGCATTGCACTTAGAGTCCAGAAGAGTCTAGAAGAGGGGATCAGGTCCCTCAGAACTAGAGTTACAGATGGTTATGAGCTGCCATTTGGATGCTGGGAATTGAACTTAGGTCTTCTGGAAGAGCTGGAAGTGCTCTCAACCACTAAGCTAAATCTCTAGGCCCTTCAGTAATTTTTAAGTGTTCCCAGTGAGTGATTCAACCATCACTATAAGTCTGTTAGATGCTCTTATTTCTCCGTGAGATTCCCCAACCATTCATAGTTAAGTCCACTAACTCATCACTTTCACTTCCTCTCTACTGGCCTCAGTGGACATTTCATATAAATGAAATGATACAGCACGTGGCTTCTTATGACTAGAGTTGTTTGTTTACTGCATTTAAAAATATTTTATTAGAATATATTAATTATACATAATAATGGGTTTCATTATGGCATTTTCATCTGTGTATACATAATGTGTCCTGATCATAATCACCCCTATGACCTTCTCCTGTCCCATTCCCACTTTTGCAGACTCCCTCCTTCTTCTCAACTAGTCCCTTTCAACTTTCATGTCTTTTGGAGGTGGGGTGTGAGCCAATGAGTTTAATTAGGGTTGCTTATAGGAGAATGGTTGAGAGATTATTTATGGGACCATGGGCAGCTTACCAATGACTATTTCATTGAAGAAAATGTCTCTCCTTCCCACATTGACCATCAACTGTATATAGGTATTCGGGGATGGCTAGGTCCTTATGAGCGCCTATCCTGCTCCATGATGGAATGTTGATAGACCCAATCATGTGCAGCTCTTAGGCTGGTAATCACAGATGCTATGAGTTCAAGGGAGCAATGTCATGCCTAGAAGACTGCATCCTAGAACACTCTTCCTCTGGCTCTTACCTTCCTTCTGTTCCCATTTCCATGATGTTTCCTGAGCCTTGGAAGGGAGATGTAGCTGTCCCATTTGTGACTGAGCACTTAGCAGTCACTTGTCTTCAGCACTTTGACAAGTGTCAATGTGTCTCTGCAGTAATTGCTACCCACTGGGGGAAAAAAAAGCTTTTCTGACCAAAACTGAGAGTATCACTAATCTAAGGGAATAAATATTAATATTTAGAAGGCAGCTTAACAGACACATTGTGTCTGTTTATCAGAATAACAACAACAGGTTCCCTACTAGGGCCTATGACATGCCTAGCCACAGGCTTTTGATCAGGTTTGCAGTTCCAGATGTGAACTCCCTGACATGGCCTCGATCAGAAGGCCGTTGGTTGCCTTCATAATAGTTAAGCCACTATTGCAGTGGTGGCCATAATTTCTCTCCCAGCAGCCTGCACAATACCTTCTTTCTATGCTATGAAAAGCTTAGCATGTTTTTGATGTTCATTCCCGTCATAGCCAGTAGTTTTTTCTTTTTTATTGCCAAATAGTTGCCTACTATATGCGGATTGCTGTATTTTGCCTGTCTGTTCACAGTCACTGGCCATTTCTGCTCCCTCCAGAGTTTGGCTTTAGGAATAGAGCTGGTATGAACATTTATGCAGTCTGTATGGATATAAGCATTTATTCCTTTTGAGTAGGTACCAAGAGTGGAATTGCTGGACCATATAGGACTTTTATGTTTTAAGTTCTTGAAAAACAGAGGGCGAGAGCTTTGAAAGGAACCCGGGGAGAGAGCACATTATGACTCTTAAAGCTTTGTCTCTGTGGCCTGCTAGGTAATCCTCACAGCCAGAACATCACCAGCAAGCTCACCCATGACACTGTGGAGCAGGTCCGCTACAGGTGAGCCCGAGGGATGCCCACCTGAGATGACTACCTGGGTGGATGGACTTCATAATAGAGGCCTGTATCCCACAGAACTTCTGAGGGGGTTTCAGAAAGAATTCAGCTAAACAGCAACGTATGAATGACAATAACCAGGAGGTCAGAAGACGGAGGGTGAGAGCAAGTACAGTGTGGACTGAGAAACACAAGATAGCACCTTTACTCCATCAGTGGGAGCTGATGGAGTAAAAGGAGCGGCAGGTTCCCAGTTATGTCTTCAGAAAGAAGCACCATTTTCTGGCCTTCCTTTTCATAGATTGTTTTATTAGGCATTTTTATTTATTCATAGAACCATTATCACTTTGAGACAGGGAGTCCAGTAGCTCACCTCTAGCTCTCTTTTGTAACAGTGCTGGCTATGAACTCCTAATCCTCCACTTTCCAAGTTCTGGAATTGCAGGTGTGCACCACCATGGCCAACTAGTTTTTGCATGTTGCAATATTCTTTAATTGTTCTCCATGCATAATAACTAGTTTCTGATAAATAATCTCCACATAGTATAGGTTACTTAAATCAATAAAATTCAAATTATTTCAAATTTGAAAGTGATATCAGTTTTGGATCAGCTTGGCAGTAGTAAAAGCAATGCAAAACAGGCTGCTGACTTAAAATTCATTGTGATGGGGGTGGAGATATGGCTCAGAGGTTAAGAGTGCTTACTACTCTTGCAGAGGACCCAGGTTTGGTTGCCAGCACCCACAAGGTGGCTCATAACTGTATATAATGAATTCTTGGGGGTCTGATGCTTTCTGTCTTTCATGGGCACCTGAACACACATGGTGCACATACATATACTCAGGCACACAATAAGAAAGATAAATAAATAAATATATTTTAAAAATTCATTGTGATAGGGTAGGGGGAATACAAAGATGAAGGTGTTTTCAATTAATTTTCAGGTTGTTAGAGATTTAAAACATTTTTTAGATTTATTTATTTGATGTGTGTAAATGTTTTACTCACATGTATATATGTGCATTATGTTCATGCCTTATGCACACAGAGGTCAGAAGAGAGTGTTAGGACCCTTGGAACTGGAATTACAGATGGTTGTGAGCTACCAGGGGGGTGCTGGGAAGTGAACCTGGGTCTTCTGCTGAAGCAAGAAATGTTTAAAAATGCTGAGTCATCTTTCCAGTTCCTGTGTAGATTGAAAAAAATGTAATTTATTTATTAAGAAGGTCTAGTCCTGAGGCCGCTCTAGAGCTCACTATGTTTGCTGGAGATTGTTTTCCTTTTTTTTTTTTGAGACAGGGTCTCGTGTGTCTTGGATTGGTTCTGAACTCACTAGATTGCTGAGAATGTCCTTGAACTTATCATCTTCCTGCCGCCATCTCCTGCATTCTGGGATTGCAGGAGACAGTACCACCTTGGGTTTATGAAATACTTGGGACTGAACGCAAGCTGCTTGAGTTTTAGGCACACTTCAGCCTCAGCCCTATGTTTGTAGGTTTCTGCTGTGTCCACGCAGAGATGGGACCCCAGAGACAAGAAGTTTAAATGTGATCTTTGCAAGAATTCAAGGTTATCCTTAGCTAAATAGAAAGTTCAAGGCCAGCCTATAACGTCTGACTCCCTCTGCCTTGCCTTAACTACACAACTGTGGCTAAGTGTCCCTGGAAGGTAGAGATGCCCTATTGAGTAGACCTAAAGTAACTTGGAAATATTCTGGGTGTAGCAGAGACCCAGCTGTGACACTCTGCTTCTTTCCAGGATCCTGACTCACTTTCACACCACCCCAGAGGACTACATTGTGATCTTCACATCTGGGAGCACAGCTGCTCTCAGACTAGTGGCAGAGGCGTTTCCGTGGGTGTCCCGGGCCCCAGAGAATGGTGGGAGTCACTTCTGTTACCTCACTGACAACCACACCTCTGTGGTGGGAATGAGGAAGGTGGCTGCAGCCATGAATGTCACATCCATCCCAGTCAAGCCAGAGGACATGTGGTCAGCGGAGGACAGGGGTGCTGGAGCCTGTGACCCTGACTGTCAGCTTCCACACCTCTTCTGTTACCCAGCTCAGAGTAACTTTTCAGGCACCAGATACCCACTGTCGTGGATAGAAGAGGTCAAGTCTGGGCGGAGGAGCCCTGTGAATGTGCCTGGGAGGTGGTTCGTCCTGCTGGATGCAGCCTCCTACGTCAGCACCTCCCCCTTGGACCTGTCCGCTCACCAGCCTGACTTTGTCCCCATCTCCTTCTATAAGATCTTTGGGCTTCCCACGGGCCTGGGTGCGCTGCTGGTCAGTAAGCACGTGGCTCCTCTGCTGAGGAAAGGCTACTTCGGAGGAGGAACTGCAGCTGCCTACCTTGCAGGAGAGGACTTTTACGTCCCGAGGCCGTCGGTGGCAGAAAGGTAACCTTGCCTGTGGCATGTCCTGTGTCCTCCACTTAGGCAGGCTGGCATGCATGACCTATAAGACTGTGCAAGCAGGACCTAGGTCTGGAATCCAGGTCCAGGGTGTTTGATGTCACTGTTAGGACAGTCAGGGCGGGGCTCAGATCTAGGAGGCGGAGATCAGCTGGAGTGTGTCAGGGATGACTCTGAACTCTGTCCTGTAGCTTCTTCACCTGGGTGGAGGAGGGGATCTGCTGATAAAAGCTTCAGAGGAAGGAGTGAAAAGCCTGAAGGGAAGTAAGAGCAGCAGACGCGGGGGGGGGGGGGGGGGGGGGGGGTCTGGCCTCAGAGCACTGGGGAGAAATGACAGTGAGAAACAGTCATCTTAAAAGACGCTCGTCTGAAACATGTGCCAGCAGTTCACAGCACACTCACTTTCCCAGCAGCTAGAGTGGACCCTGCTCCGCTCCTCAGCAGGAATTAACTGAACCCAAAGCCAAAACCTGGGGAACAATGTTGGTGGCAACCTCTGCCAGTCAGGCTGAGAGGTTACCCAAAAACACCGAGGGCAAGCTGGCCCTTGCCTTCCAGGTCTGAGGCCTTTCCCCCAGGCTGTAGGGAAGGCTGTGTGGCTCTTGCTGAGTACCTTCCTGAGCAGGGAAGGTGGGACCCAGAATGTTGCATGTGTGAGAAGCCAACATGGCCACTGACCAAGGACACACCATGGGTTTGGGGTAGGGAACTAGTTACCCACTTGGTGCCTGAGAAGGCCTGAGGGGAAGGTGACTCAGATTCCTGCCCCATGCCCAGCATCCAGGTGCAGATTCAGGGTTCCACTCTGGTGGTAGAGTCACGGTTAGTTATACGGCTTGTTACTGAGCTACAAGGATATGGAATCGTTCCCCACACAGCAGCTGTGGCTGCATATGACTTGACCCCTCCAAAAATTATGCTCTTTTAAATGGGCACCAGAACATATTAGGAGGCAATTGGAAATATCTTCCATTTAGGACTTCTTGAGAGTGAATATTCTAATACAGAATTGTGAGCCTGTGTGGTGACACATTCTTGTCATCATAGCTCTTGGGAGGTGGAGGCAGGAGGATTTCAGTTGAGGGTCATCCTAGCTACATAGAGAATTTGAGGCCAGCCAGGGCTATAGAAAGCCCTGTCTCAAAAGAACAAACAAAACAAAATAAAACTACCCTCCAAAAACAAGCAAGCAAAGCTAACAAACTTCTCCTACCCCTAAACTAGGAATGCTAATGTAAAAACTTTTGAACCCAAGTATAGTAGTTAATTATTTAGAATAACTAAGTGAGAAAAAAATAGCATTTGTGATACAATGTGTCTTAGTTACTGTTCTATTGGTGTGAAGGGACACCATGACCAAGGCAGCTTATAGAAGAAAGCATTTAGTTGGGGCTTGCTTTACAGTTTCAGAGGGTTAGTTCATGATTATCATGGTGGGATGCATGGTGGCAGGCAAGCAGGCATGGCACAGGAGCAGTAGGTCAGAGCTTACATCTTATCTACAAGCACTCAGCAGACAGAAAATGAGACTGGGCCTGGCTCTGGACACCTCAAAGCCCACCCCCAGTGACACACCTCCTTCTATGAGGCCACACCTCCTAATCCTTTCCAAACAGCTCCACCAACTGGGGACCCAGCATTCAAACATAGGTGCCTATGGGGGCCATTCTCCTTCAAAGCACTACACAATGTAAATTAAAAACAGGACAGAGACACACTGTGACTTAATTTGGTGTCTGAGATAGGGTTTTATTTCTGGGAAGAGATACCATGACCACGGCAACTCTTATAAAGGAAAACATGTCATTGGGGCTACCTTACAGTTCAGAGGTTTAGTCCATTGTCATCATGGCGGGAAGCATGGCATCACACAGGCAGACATGATGCTGGGGAGGTGGCTGAGAGTTCTACATCTGGATCTGCAGGCAGCAGGAAGTGTCAGTGACATGCTGGCCAGTGACAGGCTTGAGCTTCTGAGACCTGAAAGCCCACCCTCTAGTGACACACCTCCTCCAACAAAGCCACACCTAGTCCAAGGAGGCCACTCCCTGTGTTTTTTTTTTGTTTTTGTTTTTGTTTTTCGAGACAGAGTTTCTCTGTGTAGCTTTGCGCCTTTCCTGGAGCTCACTTGGTAGCCCAGGCTAGCCTCGAACTCACAGAGATCCGCCTGGCTCTGCCTCCCGAGTGCTGGGATTAAAGGCGTGCGCCACCACCACGGGGCCCCTGTGGGTTTATGGGAGCCATTTTTATTCAAATCACCACATCTGGCTAACTAGGAAGGCCTGGAGAAATGGAGCAGCTCAAGGGGGCAGATACTGGAGGGCTGGGCTAAATCAGACCACATTCTTTTGATTCGGATGGAGTTCTTTTAGCCAGAGCATGCCTAGATGTTCAGAGAGCAGACGGTATTGCCTTTTTAAGCCCATTTTCTTTGCAAGCCCTAGAGTAGAGCTGGAAATGGAAAGTTCAGTATGTTATTTATTATGTGGCGCTGTTTACCCAACAAGAGAAACATGAGGCACATCGAAACCCACTATAGGAGTTTATTAGGGGAGAGTAATGAGGGGGTATGGAATAGGCCTACTGGAAGTGAATGGTGTAAGAGAAGGGGGCGGGGAAACAGGTGGAATCTGCTTTTTTGGGTCCCCCTGAGCATGCGCATATGGGCCTACGCAGCTACGCCACACATGCGCACGTGGTTATGCTGCCCACAAGTTATGAGATCATGTGGCGCATGTATTACTAGGACATAAGGCCTTGGGATGACTAAGCATCTTGCCTGGCTGCTGGACAGCACATACGCAGTCATGTAGATGGGGGAGTGGCTAGGAATCCTAACACAATACACAGGCATATTGAAGGGTGAATGAACCATATTTTCACCCTTCCAGATCTTACAGTTCAGTGCACAGCTGCTGTTACCTGTTTCCCTTCATCTGGATGTTTGTGAAAGTCTCCCCATATCACCCTTGGGGACAGCCCTTCCTCAGTGGTCACATCTCTCTCTCTCTTCTTTGAGACTGGATCACAAAACCCAGATTAGTTTCCACCTTGCTCGGCAGCTGAGGATGACCTTGAACTTTTGATCCTCCTGATGCAACCCTGGTCCTGTAGATTTTGCTAACATCATGTTAGAGCCACCCAGCATTTCTGCCTTATGTCACATCTGCTTCTCTGACGATCTGCCACTGTCCTGCTGGTGTCCTGATCTTCCTGGTAGTGTGCTGGGCTTCTGTGAAGGACCGTGAAGATTTCGTTTCTCTGTAGAATGACATTTCCCTTGGAAACTCTCGGGTTGACACCTCTCCTCCTGACTTCTACTTAACCTCCACTTAAGCTTTCACTAGAGAGGACTTGGCCTGAGCACACCGTCTCTGCGTTTGCACTTACCTGCCTCAGTGTGCTGGCTGCTTGTTTTCTCTGCTTGTGTTTGCTGAGCCTTGTACCTTGTTTTATAGGTCATGATGCTGTGGGAAAGGAGCCTGCTTATCAGTTTACTGCTGTGTGCTTAGCACCAGGGACAATGCCTGAGGCAGAGCGAACCATCAATGATGAGTTAATGAAAATGCTGATGACATTAACGATTACGAAATGTAAACACAACAAACATTTTGACAGTGAAGAAGGTTAACATCTTTAAGGTTAATGAGATCTTCATACTTAATCCAAACCTGTGCTTCCATATATTTTGGAACTAGAGACTCCTATGTTAAGAGCCTCCCAGGAGCTCAGTGGGGTCCCCTTGACTTGATGCCTTGTCAGTGGTGCCCTCTTGTGGTCAGAGTGTAGTATTTCAAGAGTTTGTGGCCAGTTTTGTTCAAATTCCTCCTCAGATTTGCAAAGTGTATCTCATTCGCGTTTCAAGGCAGTTGTGGCAGGGTCCTGTGCTGTTGTTCCCTTTGGGGGAGGGGGCCAAGTAGGCACAGAGTCAATGACACAGACTCTGGGAGAATGTCAAAACAACAAGCTCAGTTTATTCAGGAAGATGCAAGCCTTATATACCCTCCACTCCACCCTGGGGGGAGGTCTTATGAATATGCATCTGCTGGTGCAACATGGCTGCCTGTCATTGGTCCAGGCCATCTCCAGATCATGTTTCAGCTGCTGTTGCTAAGGCCCTTAGGCAGACCCAGGTTGGCTCTCAGAAAGTATCTTTTTTACTTGTTTGGGGCGGCTGGCCCTCAAGCCTTTTAGGGATGATATCATCCCACATATCTACCCCTTTTTATTATTTTATAGGACATGCTCAGTGGGAGCTAGGGTGCATTGCCCTAACCTTGTTGACCCCATCTCAGGAGAGCTCAGCGTAATGGGCTGTGCCTAACTTAGGTTGGCTTGCCAAACAAGCTCATGTTCATCATTGACTACCAGCGCTTGAAGAGCATCAGTCCTGGAGAGCTGTCCAGGTGGTGGGCTTTAGGCAGTAGCCTTCTGTATCTCAGTGAGCCATGTATGCATTATCTCTCCAGGAGGACTTTGATCTAGGTGTCTGAGAGCCAATAAAACCTGTAGGGTCACCTTTGTGGTTGCCTTCTGTTGGTGAACCTGTTGCAGAAGATATTTGAACAAGAGAAGGATTAGTCAAAAATTCAGTCTCAAGGACATGGATGGGACCCTAGTCATATTTTTTGTGCCATTTGAAGTCTTTCTGGTGATGCATTAGCAACCTTGTAGGGGGGTGTGAGGCAATTGCTTTATATCTAGGGTCACATGCCAGTGATGAAATGACCTTTACTAATGCCGCAGTAGTGGAGCAAATCATACATTATTCCTCTGGAGCTTCTTCTTTGGCCAAAGTCTCCTGGTCTGTTGCCAGATGCACATCTCCAGAGGGTATCTATATCAGTGTGGTGGTATTCTGGGGAAAAATGCAAGCATACCCTCATCCCTGGGTTAATAGAGGAGCAGAATATTGCCACTGAAGGGTGATAGGATCCCTTCAATCCACCAAGGACAATGGTGTCTCCTGAGGCAAGTAAATAGGTATATTATCCAATTTGGACTTGTGTGACAGGGTTAATATATGGTTCTCGGCCCATGAGCATCTTGAGAGAAACAGCAATGTTATACTGTATATTAAAATGAGCCAGAGCCTTGGCCTGGTCATCATAGGCAGCTCACCAATTAAGGAAGACCATAGGCTCCAACACAGCCTTCATCAAATGGTGCCAGTCAGAATAAGTCTGTAAATGCATTGCCCATTGCCGTAGGACTTGCTCAAAATACAGCAAGTCAGGACCTGATTCATTAACAGCCTTACAGACCAAAGACAGGTCTGCAAGAGGGGTAGGTATCCATGGCTGGTTGGCCACATCAGGGCCCACATTAACTGCAAAAGCCATGATGGGCATGTGCGGCACCATAGGCGGAATAGGCTGGGAGGTATGCGGAGCAGCTGTCTCGGCAGGCAGACATCCAGGCAAATCACTCCGTGGATACTGCAGTGGCAGGGTAGCCACTTGAGGAATGGGGGGAGCAGAGAGAGGGGCTGCCTGTGTAGGCTTGGGTGCTGCTGCAATCATTTCCTCTCTCTTTCCATCCCTTTCCTTTCCTTTATGCCTATTCTCATCTCCTTGTCAGCAGAGGCAGAGGAAATATCAGTCATGGATGGAATGAAGGTGATAGATAAGTTGGTGTTACATTGTTCCTGGCAGAGCTAATTGTGGGCCTTAACAACTCCTTCAGTAGAGGACAACTTTAAGCCAGCGATTATAGCCAACAAAATGGGCATAAAAAAACAACTGGAGGGTTACTCCTGAGGCCATTTTCCTTTTTCTGGCCAGGAACAGAACTCTCATCCAAAGATCAAGTTCCCACATGTTCTCTGAAGAAATCTATGGAGCAAGTACTCTTAACTGCTGAGCAATCTCTCCAGGCATCATAACCCACAAGCACATGCATGCATTCACACGCGCACGCGTACACACACACACACACACACACACACACACACACACAAACTAAAAATAGTCAGACTGTGGCTGTTGTTTCCTGAGGGTCCAGCCCTTATATGGAAACACCAGGCAAGCCTAAAAAAAAGTATGTGCCACCCTACCATACAGACAGACTCACAAACAAGACAAACACAAAGAAGAAAGTGGGGGTCCCAGCATTTACCTGCTGGAGGGACCGAAATCACACAACATAGAGGGGCCTACTCACCAAAATACACCGCTCAAGTAGGCTGCTCAACCAGCGCCACACATGAGTAAAGGGAGACAAACAGACCCTGTTCAAGTACCAAATGTCCTGGGTTTTGGCACCAGATGTGGCAGGGTCCTGTGCTGTTGTTCCCTTTGGGGGAGGGGGCCAAGTAGGCACAGAGTCAATGACACAGACTCTGGGAGAATATCAAAACAACAAGCTCAGTTTATTCAGGAAGATGCAAGCCTTATATACTCTCCACTCCACCCTGGGGGGAGGTCTGATGAATATGCATCTGCTGGTGCAACATGGCTGCCTGTCATTGGTCCAGGCCATCTCCAGATCATGTTTCAGCTGCTGTTGCTAAGTCCCTTAGGCAGACCCAGGTTGGCTCTCAGAAAGTATCTTTTTTACTTGTTTGGGTCAGCTGGCCCTCAAGCCTTTTAGTGATGAGTCATCCCACATGCAGTGACTATCTTTTGGTGTCCTCTGTCACCACTGCAGCCCACCATTGGAAGTCTGAGTAGTTTGAAAAGCTACAGAGCTGGTTAGGGCCAGAGGCAGCCAGGCGGGTCTTGACATGCAAAACTCCTCCCATGGTGGGGAAAGCCAGTTTTATAAGGATACAGAAGGGAGCTATTAAAACCATCACTCAGTCTATGCCCAGCTGCCCTCACCTAGCACAGAATGCATGTGGATTGTGTTGGCCAAGCCTTGACAGCTTGTTCCCTACAGGTTCGAAGATGGCACCATTTCATTCCTTGATGTAATAGCGTTGAAACATGGATTTGATGCTCTGGAGTACCTCACAGGTCAGTGGACATATTTACCTGAGTGGACTTGGCTTTTGTTGCCTGTGTCCTTGAGGGGTCCCAGGTATAGGTATGGTGCTGGTGAAGAAGACAAGATCTATGGAAGGAAACAGCATGTACCAAGTAGCTAGAATCTCTGTGTAGTGAAGTCAGATTCTAAATGTCTTCAGAGCACTCAGGAGGGCTTGGGATGGTTGGTTTTTGCTTTTCTGGGCTTGGACAACCATATTTTAACAGAGATCATTCCAGAGCCAAAGATTAACGGCTGTGTGTGGTGGAGGCATGGTCATGGGTCCCTGGGGTAGGTGACGTCTTATCAGCTCTTGCCTGCCTGGATTCTCCTACAGCCCCACAGGGGAGCTGCTGACAAACTGATATTGCCCAACAATGGAGTGGATGCTCAGAAAGTGTTCTTTCTAATTAGCCAGCTAATCCAGCAATGGCTGGCTGTGAAAGGAAGGTCTAAGAATCCAGTAGTTGCTCAGTCCATGAGGCTGGATGTCTCAGTTGATCTTCAGTATATGCTGGAATTCTGAAGAAGTAGGCTGTAATGTTAGTGAAGGAATGGACTTGCTAGCAAGGGGAGGGCAAACAGGCAAAGAGCAAAAGCTTCCTTCTTCCATGTCCTTATATAGGCCTCCAGCAGAAGGTGTGGCCCAGATTAATCCACCTCAAGATCTGGATTAGAAATGGATCTTTCTACTTCAAATTAAGCAAAAATCCCTCGATGACATGCCCTCCACTTTTGTATTTTAGGTAATTCCAGATATAGTCAAGTTGACAACCGAGATTAGCTGTCACAGAAATATTGAATGCCTTTCCAGTCTGGCAAGCTGAGAGGACTAGGATTTAAATCCAGGTCTTATTCACGCCTGACCTCAAGCTCCTGGCCACTCTTTCTTCCACCAGCTTTTGTCTGATGCATGCTCTTTCCTGACAAGAGCTCCCGGGGGCTGAGACACAGGCAGATGCCATTCCTCTTTCTATGGGGATGGGCATGAAAGCATATGACTGGAGTAGATTATATCTGGTGAGCCAGTCATCACCTGGTGTGCTATGCTCTTGGGAATTTTTTCTATACACATGGTACACAGACAAAACATAAAATAAAATTATTAAAAATACATCAACTTTGTCATAAGGACAGCTATAGTTAAAGTTGTTAATTGGTGGTCTGGGTTGACCAGTTGTAAAAAGCACGTCTTAGACAGGAGCGAGTGACTTATGTGTGAAGTCCATGTCTCTGCGTGCTTTTGTCTCTAGGTGGCATGGAGAACATACAACGGCACACCTTTGCTTTGGCACAGTACACCCACTCTGTCCTGTCTTCCCTCTGCTACCCCAACGGAGCCCCTGTGGTACGGATTTACAGTGATTCTGAGTTCAGCGGCCCTGATGTCCAGGGTCCAATCATCAATTTTAATGTGCTGGATGATGGTGGGAACATCATCGGCTACTCCCAGGTGGGATTTTGATTCATCTTTTTTTTTTTTGAGAGAGAGAGAGAGAGAGAGAGAGAGAGAGAGAGAGAGAGAGAGGTTTTTACTCTAGCCCAGGCTGACCTTGCACTCACAGCAACCCTCTTGGGTTTACCTCCCTAGTGCTGGAATTACAGGTATTAGCTACTATACTTGGCTCAAGTCAGGAGGTCCAGCTCTCCCTATATTCATCCAACTTGCCCTTTTATACTAGAAATGTTCTTGTCTAAACTTGGAAGTCTTTTTGACTCTTGACATTTCCTTAAAAATCCCCAGAAGGAGCTGTGAGAAAGCCCAGGCTCTGTGGGTGAGCCTCACTGAAAAGCATTTGTTTGTTTATTTATACACATAGTCTCCTGTAGCCAAGGTTGGTGTGGAACTCACTATATAGCCATGGATGACCTTGAACTCTTGATCTTTCTGTCTCCATGTCCTGTGTGTAGACATTAGACACACCCAGCCATACTCAGCTCAGAGGCTTTACAGCTCTTGTCGATATGCAATTCTGCTCAAGCTTGGATGTGTATGTCTTTAGCCTCCTTTACTTAGGTAGAGAGAGAGAGAGAGGAGCAGAGAGCAGATGACAACTTGCCTGAACGGGAAGGCACCTAAAACAGATAGAAAAGCAGTGTGGGCACTAGGCCACAGCTGAGGTCACCTCATGTAGCCCAGCAATACATCGGACCACATCACAGCATCATTTGTTGCCATGAGGTAAAGCCTGGGACCATCTCCTCCTTATCTATTTATTGAAAAAAAAAAGTATCACCAGTAATTCACCTAGTTTCAAAAGAAGCCTGTATTTCTGCCTTAGTCTGTGCATTCGATGACTTCAGAGGATTTGTGGGCTGGTTAAAGCAATTTCTGTGGTGCATCCTCTGCATGGACTTTTTTCCACTGGGGAAAGAGGGAAACTGATTTGCATGTAGGGAAGGGCTACATTTGGAACAGACTCAGCTATCAGTTAAAGCTAGAACATGCTGCTCATTTCCTCTGAATGTCCTAAAACGTGCATCTTGATTACACTACAAACAAAATCTATTACCTCGCTATGCACTGTGGCATGATGCTACTCTGGAGGCTGAGGCTTGAGAATTCTTGGAGCCCAGAATTTAGGACCAGTCAGTGCACACCCCATAGCCTCCAGGGGGCAGCAGACACCTGGACTGAGCAGCAATCCTGACTGAACCTGAAGTTGGAGAAATTAGAAAATGGACATAGATGACATATGACATCTACATGATGCTCGTGACAGGCTGTGAGCCAAGCTGGTGCGGCCCAGCACAGCACCTCACTGGGTCCTGCTCTGTGGTCAGACTCTGTGGTGACCAGTGTGAAGGAGCTGACAACGGCCCCAGCTCCACTCACTGTTGCTCTTCTGAGGCTCTTAACTTAGACTTTGGTCGGGATTTGATATTTTCTCAAGCACACTTCTGTAGTTCGATAAACTCTGATTTCCAGGACACTTTATAAAATGCTGAATAAACCCGTAGATTCTTACATCAGTTACTTTTCTTATCTTGGTGATAAAATACCTGGCTAAAGCCATTTCAGGGAGGGGGGTGATTCTCACTCACAGATTAAGTGATATGGTACCACCGAGGCAAGGGAATGGTGGCTGACAACCCCACGGTGCCAGGGGTATGTAATTGGGTGCCTCACCTCCTCACTGTTCAGCAGAGGGAGGAAGGGCTAAATTATAACTTCAAAGGCCCACAAATTAGTGGCTTACTTCCTCCAGTGAGGCCCCACCTACCAATGTCCCACAACTTTCCAGAACATCACCAACAGCTGGGGACCGAGTGTTCAAGCATGTGAGCCCCTGGGGGTATTTTTTACATCTGTAACATAATAGCCATGAATTTTAGAGCAAGGTCCAGACTTAGGTCACCTACCATCTTTTTGTTAAGAAAGAGGATCAATGCTGTTCCAGAATTCTGTTCCAGGCAATCATAGTGAAACTAGACATTTCTGACACTGATTCCATGTCACCTTTATCTTCAGGTAGATAAAATGGCCAGCCTGTACAACATCTACCTGAGGACTGGCTGCTTCTGTAACTTGGGGGCCTGCCAGCGGCACCTGGGGCTAAGTGACGAGATGGTTAAGAAACATTTTCAGGTCAGTACAAGCCCCTGTAGCCCACGCAGACTGCAGTCAGCAAGACTGTGTGGTGGCTGGTCATTGAGGCTGGTGGAGGCTGCTTCTTCAGGCTCATTTTGCCAGGACCATTCCGTGGATGGACCAAAAAGAAAAGGAGTTGATAAAATGCAAAGTGCTTGAAGTTGTTAGCTCTGTGGCAATATTTTATGATTCATATTTCACTCTGAGAGTAATTTTTTAATTACTCTATTTGTGTGTGTGTGTGTGTGTGTGTGTGTGTGTGTGTGTGTGTGTGTGTACATGTGCTGCAGCATGTGTGTGAGGTCAGAAGGCAACCAACTTGTTGAAGTTGGTTATCTCCTTCTACCATGTAGGTCCTGGAGATCAAATCTAGGTTTGCAGGCTTAGTGCCAAGTGTCTTTACCCAGTGAATTGTTTCACTGGCCTGAGGTTAAAAATGTAACCGAAGAGGGCTGTTAGCGGGGGACGTTTGGCCAATTCACCCTGCCCAATTCACTCTTCCTCAGGTACAGCTTCCTAACTGAAGTTAGCCTCCCTCCCAGCTGGGAGTGGGTGGAACTCATCCATGGATACAGGGGTTCTGTCTCCCAGAATCCTCACCCTCCCTGTTTGTCCTGGGGTGGAGGTTTTTTCACTCTGGGTACATATGGCCTACTTTGAATTATTTTGTAAGAATAGTTTCTCACTGTGATAAAAGATCCAATGTAAATGACTCACTTGGGAGGAGCTGCTTGCTTTGCTCATGATTTCAGGGGTTCAGTCGATAGTCACTTGGCCCCGGTGCTTGGGCAGAGCATTCTGGCGGTGGGAGTATGGCAGAGGAGAGGCGCTCACTTGGTAACTGACTGGACGGTAGGATACGCGTAAAACGAAAGGGCTCAAAGCTCCTGCTTCGGTGACCTGCTTCCTCCAGCTGGGCCCCCCTCTTAGTATTTCTACAACCTCCCAGAACAGTGCCACCAGCTGGGGACCAAGTGTCGAACCTTATGGGGGCGCTTTCCAGTTTCAAACCATAGCCAGTGGCAAAGAGTCCTGTGCATTTTGCAATAGTTGCTAGTTTGAGTTTCTTTTTTCTTGCCACTGAATGTGCACGTGCTAAATCCCAGTTAACTATTATTATTATTATTATTTATGCATGATCTATGTGTGGACACACGTGGCACGTCACACATGTGGAGGTTGGAGAACAACATTGCACAGCTAGTTCTTTCCTTCCGTCTTTGCGTCGATTCCAGGGTTCAAACTCAGGTCACCAGGACTGGGCAGCAAGCCTCCTTAATCAACGAAACCATCTCTCCAGCCTCTGAACTCGATTTTACTTTAGAAAAGACAAGGGGCCTACTGGGGGACGTGACCCTCGGTAGGTTGAACATGCTCCAATGGAAAGTCGTGTATCTAAGAGTATATGGGCAGCACAAACTGTACTTGTTAAGGGTTGAAAAAAAGGGGACACAAACTTAGTTGGGTAGGGAAGGGGAGTGGACCTGAGAGGAGTTGGGGGAGGGGTATGATTATGGTCATACATATACTGCATGAAATTTTCAAAGAACTAATCAAAATGAGAAAAAAGTTAATCTCCATCTGAGAGAGAAAGGTAGAGGGAGAAGGAAAGGGTGGGGGGAGAGGGAGAGGGAGAGAGAAAGGAAGGGAGGGGAGGTCGAGAAAAGGAGAGAAAGAGAGAAGGCAGCGAGAGATGCCCAGAACTCAACTGCTTGCAGCTCTGGCTGTGGCTTTGGATGGTGATGGAGGGCTGTGTCACATCTCTGAGGGTGACCGGTCTAGACGAGGGAGATGTCCTGAGCATCTAATGTACATACTTCTCATGACCTGTAACACCAGGCAGCTGGATTTGGAGATGGAATACCTCTACTTTCCCCATCGTGGCAGGGGCAGTTGAGCTGACCTGGACCTTCAAGGGCCCAAGGGCTGGTACTGCGGCCTTTCTCCTCTCTGAGGGCCGCTGTCAGGATGCCAGCCTCCCTTTGATACTCAGGGAGGCGGTTTGGGAGTGGCCCGTGGGTGTTCTGCTCGGCCTGGGAAGACTGTAAAGTACAGCTCTTGGCGCTTCTGAGACTTTAGCCTGTCTGTTGAGTCCTCTGGGAAAACGATCTTCACGAAGCACCGCTGCTAATCTCTTTAAAGTCCCTCACGTTGGCATCAGCTCCACTTCACAGCTGATTAAGGGGAGACCCAGGCAGTGTGTCCCCGAGTCTGCAGAGTAGGAATGGTTTCTCAGGCACCTAGCAATTCTGCCTTCCTGAGTTTATTTTAAAATGAGTAAAATTAACTTTTACAATATTTTTCCAATTTATCCACAAAGCACAAGTTTCCCTGGCTGACTTATCTGGCTGATTCTAGGCTGGTCATGTCTGTGGAGATGATGTCGACATCATAGACGGTCGGCCCACGGGCTCTGTGAGGGTTTCCTTTGGATACATGTCCACGCTAGAAGATGCCCAGGCCTTTCTCAGGTTCATCAGCGCTATCTGCCTTTACTCACGCGGTGACCAGCCTGTTCTTCAAGCCGGCACCAGTGATGCTGGAGCCGTATCCTCAGAGAGTGACTGCCACTCACCTCAGAAAGGTGCCTGCGCAGACCCTGCAGTTCGCAGCGACGCCTGTCCTGATGCAGATACCGTGGACTTGTACCTGTCTCTGAGCGAAGCCAGCAGCAGCCAGCAGGCCCTTCCAGAGAAAGCGGCAGGTGTCCTGAATGGGGACCTTGGGCCCCACATTGTCACCAACATTTACCTCTACCCCATCAAATCCTGTGCTGCATTTGAGGTAAGGGCTTCACAGAAATGGCTGCTCTGTTCCTTTCTCTGAGCACCATTTCTCCCCACCCCTGACTTTTTTGAGGCAGTGTATAGCACTTTTTTTCTCTCTTTTTGGCAAGAAGTGAAAGAACAATGTAGCAAGTGAAGGAAAGTCGGCAAAACTCAAGTTGAAGGTCAGAATGTTGTGGTTTGGAGAGCCGTTTTCCTTCTGCTTCTCTTGATAGGGATGATTTTTTTTTAAATATGACACTGCTTCCCGGGACCTCCAGAGGACCCTGTTGCTGTGTGCATATGGGTGCAGGTGTGTGCGGAAGTGTGTGTATGTGTGTATGCATGCCCGTGGAAGCCAGAGGATGATGTTAGGTATCATTCTTTGGTGCTTTCACCTTGCTTTTTGAGACTGAGCCTCTCACTGGCCTGGATCTCTTTTAGTAGGCTTAATGGCTGGCCAGCTGGACCGGGTCATTTTCCTGTCTCCATCTCCCTAGTGTTGGGCTTACAAGTACATGCCACCACACCTAACGTTTTCGCCTAACATTTTCCTGGGGACCTAACTCAATCTGCTTGCACAGCAAACACCTCACCAGCTAAGCCGTCTCTCCAGCCTAGGCCTAATTGCCTGTGACTGTAGCTGGAGGGATGCCCCGGCCCTTTGCTGAAACACTCGACATCCCTTGCTTCATTTGACCCATACAATGGTTACATGAGAGGCATAGTGACATTATCCCGAGGTCATCATCATGGAGCCTGAGGGGACGGAGGTTAAACACCTTGTCTAGGCCACCTGCAAGAATCTGTATCTGGGTCTGCTGATCCAGGTTCACGCCCTTGTGTGGTTTCTCTGCTCTGTCTTCCCTGTGGAAATAAACTGCAGTGGGTCATTTTGACCCATGAATTTTGTATCGAGGGAGTCAACCAATGGTGACCCCCAAATATTAGGAAAAACTGCAGCTGTGATGATACTCCATAAGCAACACAACTATTCACAGAGCACTTACATTGTGCCAGGCAGTGTAGGTCACTTAGAGGTGGAACAGTTTACAGGGAGATGTGCATAGGTTCTATGTAAACATTACGGTTTAATAAGAAGGATTTGAGCATCTACAGACCTGGGTGTTTTTTAGGGACTCCTGGAAGTAATCTCTTGCAGATACCGAATTATGTCACACACCTACAAACAATGCTGTTATGGTGATCCTTGCATTGGGGGACAGCTGGCTTGCCTGGCTGGCAGCTAGCCTTCGTTACTTAAAAGATGGTCTTCCTTGTTGTGGCTGCCAAGATCTTCGACTCCTGTGTCTCCAGGATGGCAAAGTCTCTGGCTCCTCCTAAGACATATAGAGATCAAGACTGTTTATTGGCCTGCTCTCCAGGGTGACTCTACGGGAGCCTGGATGTAAAATATTTCTCACAGGCTCGTGTGTTTGAACAGTTCGTCCCCACTTGGTGACGCTGTTTTGTAGGCTCTTTGGAAGGTGGATCCAAGATGGAGGAAGTGGGTCTTGAGATGTGCAGCTCGATTCTGCCTCTGTCCCTCCACTGCTTCCTGGTCTGTGGAGATGTGAACGAGCAGACTTCTGCTACCACAGGCTCAAGCTGGTCCCCACCACCAGGCCTTCCCCACTGTGATGGGCTGTACCCACAAACCCTGAGCCCAAACAAACTCCTCCCCTTTCGGTTGTTTCCCCAGCAGGTATTGGTCACAGCAACAAGGAGGGTGATGGATACAGTAGGCACATGAGCTCCTGCAGGCAGGACTCTGCCTTCCCTTTTGTTTTTACAGAGGGGTTGTGTTCATAGGACAAGCACAGGAGGGACACACCAGGACTCTGAGGCTCTATAAGGGTTGGTTTTTCCTTCAATCCATTCTCCAAGGAGGCTCACTCCTTTTGGTTGTGAATGGCATTGGAATACAAGATGTGGGCATACTCACGTGCTTTATATTTAAATTCTGTACAAACATGAACAATGAAGGTTTGCTGGTTAATTTTTATGACCAGCCTGATGTGAACTAGAGTTACCCTGGAAGAGGAAATATCAGCGAGGAATTATCTAGATCGTGTTGGCCTGAGGGCATGTCTGTGGAGTGTTTTCTTGATTGTTCATTGAGGTGGGAAGATACACTCTGAATATGGGCAGGACCATTTCACGGGCTGGGCCCTGAACTGTGTGAGAATGAAGAAAGCTAGCTGAGCACAGCAGTAAGCAAGCAGGCAGCATAGGCACATTTATTTCTCTCAGCTCTGACTGGATGTGGCGCACGCAGTCTCCTCGAGCGCCTGCCTCTGTGATTTCCCAGCAATGACGGGGGGCTGTGACATGGAATTGTAAGCCAAATAAAACCTTTCCTCCCCAAAGTTGCTTTTGGCCAGGGTATTTGTCACAATAATTGAAACCAGGACAGCAAGAAAACTTACAGATTTGAAGTGGGCTAATTCAGTGACCATTTCGGTATAGTCGCATGTAGTGTTAGGAGGTTCCTGGACCAGCATCCACTGTAGTGGAAGGCTTTACAGAAAGTGGGATCTGTGGATGCCTATGGGGAGGGATGCTAGCCTTGGGATAAGACAGAGCATTGCTACTATAGATCCTACACTCTGAATTTTTGCATGCACATGCCTTGCCTGGTCAGCGGTGAAGGGTGGAGAATGGTTCTGGAGACTGAAGGGAAGGTCTCTCATTCCCACAACATCTCCTTTGCAAAGCTCTCTCTGTTGTGTGTTTTCCTCTTCTCATCTTTCAAGAGTATGCATTGAATCCATGAAGGCCATCTGTATTTGTATAATGATTGATATGAGTGATTTCGAGGAGCCCTGGCCTAAATCCTCTACTTCTGTTTAGGTGACCAAGTGGCCTGTAGGGAACAAAGGGCTGCTGTATGACCGGAGCTGGATGATTGTGAATCACAATGGCGTTTGCCTGAGTCAGAAGCAGGAGCCTCGGCTCTGTCTGATCCAGCCCTTCATCGACCTGCAGCAGAGGATCATGGTCATCAAAGCCAAAGGTGTGAAAAGGGTTCATTTCCACAGAGTGACCACTGGGGGCACCTTTCATTCTCAGATTAGAAAGTAAACCACACAGACCGATGTCTTCTCTTCTACCAATGTTAACATTATTTTCAAAAGTCTGTGTTCTTTTTATTTTGGGAAAATTGTCAGAAGTGAAGGGATATAGGCCTGGGATCTTAGGGCTTGCATTTCTTTTTTTTTACCCATCATGCTTTGTATTTTAGGCTTTGGTTCTTTCCTCTTGGTTTTTATCGTGAGCCATCTACACATAGGGGAGAGTGCAGCCAGTTCTGCTCAGTGCACTGTTTATGATAATGGAAGTGTTCAGCATCTACACTGTATAGTTTGGCAGGCACTGGTCATATGTGGCCACTGAATCCTCAAAATGTGGTCAGAAGACACCAGAACTGAATTTCAAAACTTATTAAATTTTAATCCCTTTAAATAGATACCCGTGGCTTATGGCTACAGTGTTTGCCACCAGAGAGGTAGAAAATAATGTAACACACAACTCTGCCATCCAGTTTTAACAAAGTTTAACATTTGGCTTAATTTCTTAAGATTCTCTCTTTCCTATATTTCTTTTTTTTTCTTCCTTTTAAAAGTCATGGTATGCACGTGTGAGTGTGGGTGCCCATGTGCTACGGCATGTATGTGGACATCACAGAACCACTTTTAGGGAGTCAATTCTCTCTTTCCACTTTGTTTTTATGACAAGGTCTCTTTTGTTTCTGCTGCTGAGCTGTGTACTCCAGGCTAGCTGACCCTTGAACTTCTGATTCCCGTCTCATTGTAAGTGTGCTGAGACTGCACATGCATGCTACTTATTTAGCCTTTTATGTGTGTTCTTGGGGTCAAACTCAGGTCATCAGACACAATTGTGTATTAGATATTTTTACCCACTGAGTCAATGGTTATGATGAAAACCACTATAATATATAATTCTCTACCCCTCTCCTGCATCTTATCCCTCCCCACTTATAACTTATAGAATATAATGACTGAACTTTCATAATATCCTAATTCCATGTCTTCCTGACCTTTTTTTCTTGCCTGTGCTATTTCTGGTTCTGTGGTTGAGTTTTCCTTAAACCAGTAGGTCAATATTTTAGAGTTCCAAGGTGAATACTGATATTGATCCTTTGTTCTACTGTATTAATTTTAGTACATGTACATATTTGGGCAACCACCCCACAGCACAAGTACAGAAGAACCCATCATTCCAGGGGAAGTTCATCAAGCTACCCCTGTATGGTTTCTCTTTCCCCAACCTTAATGTCTGATGACACATGAGAAATCACATGGTTTCTCTCAGGCTTGGAACGTCACACTGACCAGGCAGAGCAGCTGGAAGTGAGTAACCATGGCAATG
Source organism: Peromyscus attwateri (assembly GCA_902168425.1). Lineage (NCBI taxonomy): Eukaryota > Metazoa > Chordata > Mammalia > Rodentia > Cricetidae > Peromyscus > Peromyscus attwateri. Next base: position 24,921 of record CABHPP010148407.1, read on the forward strand.
CTAGGCTGTCAGTCAGGTTCCCTGATGTGCAGTCTGTAAAGCAAAGATGGGAGGCATGTAGCACTCGAGTACTCCATACTTTGTTGAGGGACAGTGACCTTAAAACATCTCAGGACCTAAACATAAACAGTTAGTTGGCTGAACCTTGAGTCTTGTTTCATAAAACTAAGGTTAGGAGTTCATACAGAGAGTTAGAATTTACGTAGGTGGTTATGTCTTTAATGTTATCAGCCAGAGTTTTGCAAGAGAAGAACTGGCACTAAAGTCACTTCATGCCTGACCTTGGTTCAACAACCAGACACCTGGGAATCTGTCCTTATGCAGTTCATTTGCAGGGGCAACTAGTCTGCTTTGAATTTGCTCTGAGGTCTTAAATCAGCTAATGGTGTAAAGAGCTGTCTTTGTAGTTAAGAATACTGTTATTTTCCTATGTCAGCCTGAGCTATGAAAAATATCCTAGTATTATTTTTATTCATCAAAATTATCCAGCTTAAGAAGAAATCATCTGGGCCAGGCGGTGGTGGCGCACGCCTTTAATCTCAGCACTTGGGAGGCAGAGGCAGGAGGATCTCTGTGAGTTTGAGGCCGGCCTGGTCTACAAAGTGAGTTCCAGGAAAGGTGCAAAGCTGCACAGAGAAACCCTGTCTTGAAAAACCAAAAAAAAAAAAAAATCATCTTTCTGACCATCCACAGATATACATGTGCCCAGAAAATGTAAAACACACCACCATTGGCTGTAGGAAGAACCTCATGTAGCAGCACATGAGAAAATTATAGACAGAAGCAAAACAGCATTCATAGGTTGTGGCCCTGAAACCCTTGCTTGACTAGATTCCTCCATCAGAGAGTAATTTATCTGGTGTGTTGACCTTATGAATATCAGTTGTCAACTGTTCTATATTCTTACGGCCTCTGGCAGGGCAATTTTAAGTTTTAATATTTATTTAGTATTTTTTAATAGAAGAATGACACATTTGAAAAGCAAGTCTCTCCAGGTGGTGATGGCTTATGTCTTTAATCCCAGCACTTAGGAGGCAAAGGCAGGTGGATCTCTGTGAGTTTGAGGCCAGCCTGGTCTACAAAAAGAGTTCCAAGACAGTCAGAGAATTATTACACAGAGAAACTCTGTCTTGAACATCTCCCTCCAACAACAAAACAAAACAAAACAGAAACAAAAAAACAAGTCTCTCTTACTCGAGTCCCATGTTTCCTAGTGTCTTAGGATGCATCTTTCTAGTCTCTCCAGATACATCTTGGCTTCTCGAAGATGTAATGCACCAGTAGCCTGATCAGATCTGCAGCTACAATGGACTGAAAAGCCCTGAGGGCAGCGACTGGCCTCAGAGGGTCCTCTCTGCTCTGCCATGCAAGAGCTTCCTATAGCTGAAACTTCCCTCTCCCACTGAGGCACTTTCACAACATGGGGTAGACGATAGAGAGCCCTGTCGGGAGTGGTTCACCTGCCTCTTTTCAAGGGAACAGTGCTATTGCTCTTGTGCTGTTCTGTCATCCTTTCCTCTCAGTCTCAGACTCAGAGGTCCAGCTCTTCTCCACATGAGTGGTCTTGGAGGACACGTGACACAAACATGCTTGGGTCTCATCATCTGTTGATGTGATATATTATGTTAGTAGATTATCTTGTCCTGAATTATCCTTGATGCTTTGAGAAAAAAGAAATGCTACATGGCAATATGTTTTAATACTTTGCTGGCTTTGGATAGATAGTATCATGTTGATTTTTTTATTAATAATGTTGAAATATGGCCTGTTTTTATTGTATACTTTCTGTTCAAATTCATATACCAGGATACTAATATGCTATTATGTAACCCATTAGTCCTGAATATAAGTGGTGTACATAACAATTGAAGAACATTGGGACCCCTTTCCAATCCCATAAATGCAGCTGGTGCTTGAATCTAATCTGATTCTGGAATGTACACTCTCTGCCAGTATCTTACAGTATCATCCTGCCTGTCTATTTCTCCCATTCAAGTGCTACCCACTTCTGCTGCACTTCTGAGACCAGATGAGATCAGATGCATTTGGGGCAGTATGGCCATGTACTGGCTGTCCGTTCCTAAATGCTTTAAGATGGCTTAGAGGACAATGACTTCAGAAGGTGGAGACTCATAGAGCAGAGAAATCCATGGTGCGGATAGTGAGGAAGAGGATCTGTGCTATCGGTTTATAAGAGTCAGCCACTTTCCTCATCTAACTAAATCCCAGCGTCATGAAACTGGATGTGTTTCCTAACAGTGAGCATTCACTTGCACAGTCGTTCGTTTGGTGTGGTGCTCAGTTTGCTTCTACCTTCTTCTGTTCACTAGGGATGGAGCCTATAGAGGTGCCTCTTGAGGAAAACAGTGAACGGGCTCAGATTCACCAGAGCAGAGTGTGTGCAGACAGGTGAGGCTCTGGAGCAGGTAACACGCATGGCCACAGTGGCCACAGGGAGGAGAGAGCTTTGCCTTACACAGTGGACCTCCTCACACCTTCCATTCTGTCTGCCACATACTCTACCCCGACCACGCTGGCTTCTCTGTATCCTTCACACCTAAGCCGCATGCTTCATTCTCAAGTCTGTATTTGCTGTTTTCTCTGCCTGCCATGCTCTTCCCTGTTTATGACACCTAAGGCTTATTCCCTGCCCCCATCAGTCTCACTTTCAGCAGGAAAGTTTGGGCTCTAGAGCATCTGTATCCCTTGTGACCTAAATATGACCTGCACCTAAGAACATGGAATAGCAGATTTTCCAATCATGAAAAGTCTGTCCAACCTAATACCAACCAACCTTCTCCCTCAATAATATATGCAACAATAGACAGTTCACTAGAGACTATGTATAATAAGCAGGAGCTGGGAGACAATTAGGTCAGAAAAGTGCTTGCCACTCAAGCATGAGGAAGAAGATGGGTGTAATGTTATGCCCCTTTAAGCCCAGCATGGGAAGGAGGAGGCAGATGATCCCTGGTGTTTGCTGGCTGGCCAGCCTAGCCAAATTGATGCGTCCCAGGTTCCAGGAGAGACTCTTACAAAAACATGGGGTGGAGGATGGCTCAGTGGTTAAGAACACTTGCTGCTCTTCAAAGGACCTGACTTTGGCTCCCAGTACCCACATGCTGGTTTATAATCATTTGTAACTCCAGGGCACCTGACACCCTCTTTTGAGTTCAGCAGACACCAGGCATGTAGGTGGTGTACATACATGCATGCAGGCAAATGCTCAGGTTCATAAAAATGAAAATACATAAATCTTAAAAAGAGACATATACTTAACAAATTGAAATTTTTAAAGAAATAAAGGTGGATGGCTCCTGAGGAACGATACCCAAGTTTGACCTCTGGCCACATATGCTCATATGCCTACACACGTACGTGTACCCCCACATGCAAACATGCATACCTACCCACCCATCGCCCACCCCATAACTTCTAGACAGTGAATTATCTATTAATTATTGCAAACCTTCTGATGGAAAGAAACAGATATGTTCAGTAGATGGTGGCACTGCATGAATAGCAAATGTGCTTCCTTTGTAACTGCTGTGAATTCATGTGATAAGATTCGCTAAAGCTACATCCCAATTGAGGCATGACTATGCCAGTTACTTTTTCTTTTTTTTTTTGGTTTTTCGAGACAGGGTTTCTCTGCGTAGCTTTGTGCCTGTCCTGGCACTCACTCTGTAGACCAGGCTGGCCTCGAACTCACAGAGATCCGCCTGCCTCTGCCTCCTGAGTGCTGGGATTAAAGGCGTGTGCCACCACTGCCCGACGTCAGTTACTTTTTCAATGCTGTGACCAAACACTTGGGAAGAGCTCCACAGTGGGGCGGGGTTTATTTTGGCATATGGTTCGAGGGTTCAGTCCCTCATGATTGGGAAGGATTGGTGTCAGAGACGGCTGCCGGCAGCGGCAGCCGGAGTTCAAGGGTGCCCAATCAAAACTTGACAGGGAGAAGGCAGAGAAAGAAAGGGAAGTGTAGCTGTTGTGGTAGTTTTCTCCTATCCCCCTCTTACAGTCAGGGACACCAGCCCCTGGGGTTGATGCTAGCCATAATCGGGGTGCGGCTTCCTTCCCTCGGCTGATCTCGCTGGAAGCACCCTCATGGAAACACCCTCACAGGCATGCCCAAAGGGGTGACTCACTAATGTCCCGGTGTTTTTACTCCAGTCAACATGCCAGTCAGAATTAGCCACAGAGCCCCAACGTGACAGGCAAGAATCCCTCCAGGACTTTGAGTTCTACACCACTAGGGAAGAAGAGAGAGGTGTTAATGTGATGTGGACGGCCAACTGCATGTCTTTCATCTTGGCAGCTGAGGTGTTGAGCACAAGCTACGTCTTCTCAATAGTAGTATTTGTACCAGTTTAACAGCTTTGACAATTTAAATATTCGTTCCAGTATATTTTCATCGGGACGATGAATTTCAGGCAAACATTTTTTTCCACATTGCTATACTCAAACCTTCTGACAGAAAGAACTATATTCACATAGGGATATGTGCAGTTATTTTCATTATTTATTTGTATGTTTATGTGTGGATGCATGTGCCATAGCATATGTATGGAAGCCAAAGGAAAACTTGTAGGAATTGTTTTTTTTTTCTTCTGCCATGTGGATTCTGGGGATGGACTCAGGTTGGCAGGCTTGGCAGTAAGTGCCTTAGCCCTCTGAGCAGTCTTGCCCGTCTAGAATATGCTAGAATATGTGCTTTTTTTTTTTTTTTTTTTTTTTTTTTGCTAGGTCATCAATTTCACTTGGCTGCAGCAGAGACGAACACAGTGTTCTGGTTAATGATGCTTTTCAGACATCTGGAGGTTGGAGGCACTTCTGCTCAGAGATCGATTGTGATGACTCTGATCTTGGTGTGGTTTCTGAAAGTATGAGGGACAAGTGCTGCAAACTGGTTTCTTGGTCTCTGGTCTTCCTGGAGAAGGAACCAGCTATTTTCCCCAGTAGAATTTAAGTTTTCAACAATATCCGCTTTGTAACCCTGAGATATTGTGATCTCAAGGTGAGATGTGGCCTTAAATCTTTATGATATACATTTTTAAAGATTCTAGAGTATTCTAGAGTTTTATTTTATTTCATGTGTATGTACATTGTGCATTCCTGGTGCCCTTGGAAGTCAGAAGAGGACACCAGAACCCCTTGAGCTGGGGCTACAGACAGTTGTGAGCTGTCATGTGATCTCTGGGAACCGAACTTGGGTTTTTTGGAAGAGCAGTAAGTACACTTAACAATTGAGCTGTTTCTCCAGCTCTAGATCCCACAATTTAAAACACCAGATCAATAGATTTACTTACACTTCAGTGCCTTATAGACACAGCATTCAGTTTTGTGAACGAAATACATCAGCCCATGTGATCTGACTGGGAGAGAAAAGATTCCATCAGGCCTGTTGTAAAAACCAGGGCATGATTTTGGGCATAAGGCCTTATTAAAGCAAAATATCACTCTGGAAGTCTCAAACTCTGAGCTTTGTGCTCCCCAGTGTCAATCTTTAATACAAAGAAGATCTTTCGGGAGGGAGGGTTTGTAAAGCATTTGATCAGCTCTGAAAGCCTCCCACGAGGCCCCCCCCCCCCATCTCAGATATTTTTGGACCTGGGAGAGATCCCTGTCGCTTTCCAAGCCATCTGCTGCCTCAGGCTGCCTGCCAGTGGGAACTTTGTAATGTTTTATTTTGTGTTCTTATTTTAATTTGGCTATTTTCTATTGGAATAGTTATTTGAAGAATTGCTGCATAAAAATTCACTGTTTTGTTTGTTTGACCAGGGTAAATACTTATGATTGTGGAGAAAATGTTTCAAGATGGCTGTCACAGTTTTTTGGCCGTCCATGTCATCTAATCAAGCAAAGTCCTAACTTCCAGCGGAATGCAAAGAAGACGCCTGGGAAAGGTATTCCACCGGGATGGAGTACTAAAGGGCTGGAGAACTAGTTACTCTGCATCTGTCATTCTCAGCCCAGGAAGTGGATTCCCAGGGCTGCAGACTCCTGACTTCACCTGGTGGCTGCAGAACACACTGCAGGGTTCTAAGCTGGGAGTTTTGTGACCTCCCTTGAGGCTTGGGGTGCAGCTGCAACCACAGGAGGAGACATGGGAACACAGAGCCACAGCTGGTGCCTGGGTGCAGCAGTGGAGGTGGGCACAGGGGAGGGAAGAGGCCTGTGGCCGGCACGATATGGAATCAGAGCAGGATGGTGGCGCTTGTGACCGCTTCCAGGATGCCACTCCTGGTGCTGCACTCCCTGGGTCCCGCTGGAATTCTACCAGTTTTGTGTTTGGAGACTTTAGGAAAAAGATGAAGTTTCATTCTTCCCCAGAGTATTTTTTACATTTTCATCTAAAGTTTTGAAGGTAGTTTAAACCGTTACGGAAGACAGTATCTATAGAACATTTTATTTTTGTTTTATGTGCTTGCATGTGTGTCTGTGATTTGCTTGTACATATGTCTGTGCACCATGTGTGTGCGGTGCCCTTAGAGGCCAGAAGTGGGAACCAGATCCCCTGGAACTGGAATTATAGACAGTTGCTAGCCACTGTGTGAGTGTCGGGAACGGCACCTGGGTCCTCTGGAAGAACAGCCAGTGCTCTTAACTGCTGAGCCATCTCTCCAGCCCTGCAGCACATTTTACTTAGTGCTATTTTGAGTTAAAACTTGTACAGGATTTTTTCCAACATTATTTCAGTACTTTGATAATCATTTGAATATCATAAAAATTTAAATTTCATGAGTTTTCATTAAAATACATGAGTATGTGGACATAGCTGTATGTGTTTGTATGTGTATGTATGTAGCTTATATATATGTCTTTTTAATGTGTATATGGTGTGTGTGTGTTAATGCATGTGTGTTTTTATGTATGTTGTATTGTGTATGTTGTGTGTACATGTGTATGTATATGGTGTGTTGTGTAGTGTGTGTGTGTGTGTGTGGTATGTGTATATGATGTGTATGGTGTGTGTGTGTGTGTGTGTGTGTGTGTATGTGTGTATGTGTATGTGTGCATGTGCACCTTGCTTGAGGTAGAGTCTCTAGCTTACTCCTGCATGATAGACCTCAAGCTCCTGGGATTCTTCTGGCTTTGCCTCCCATCTCACCTGAGGCATACAGGAATCACAGATGCACACCACTGCGTCTGGCATTGCACGGGTCCTGACCATCTCATGTCTGCATGGCGAGCACTTTACCACTGAGCCCTCCCCAGCCCGTGTGTAGGTCCTTTTGTTGTTGTTGTTGTTGTTGTTGTTGTTGTTGTTTTTCTTTGAGACAGGGTTTCTCTGTGTATCCCTGGCTGTCCTGGATCTCGCTCTGAAGACCAGGCTGGTCTCGAACTCACAGAGATCTTCCTGCCTCTGCCTCCCAAGTGCTGAGATTAAAGGCGTGCACCAACACACCCAGTTTTTTTTTTTTTCTTCAAGAAAGAGTTTCTCTGTGTAGCCCTGGCCATCCTGGCCATCCTAGAACTAGCTCTATAGATTAGGCTGGCCTTGAATTCAGGGATTCACCTGCCTCTGCCCCCCAGGCACTGGGATTAAAGGTGTGCCACCATGCCCGGCATTTTATTTCTTTCCTTTTTAAACTTGTATTTCATTTCTTCTTGGTGGAATATTGCCTTAGAGTTATTTTATACATAGAAATATCTTATTGACCACCCCACATCTCTATAAAACTAAAAAAATAAATTGAAGCATACAAAGACTTTAAAGTTTGCTTAGATCATCTGGGTCTAGGGGTTAGGAAATTTCTTCTGGACTAAGTTCTTATAATTTTACCAGTGTCTAGTTAATCAAAACAACATGAATATATGATTATTTTGAAAAATAATTATTGAACATAAAGAACAAATCTTAGCACTCTCTTACAGGATAGCTGGGCTCTCGTTTGGTTCCCACATTTGAGAGTGGCTGTCATTTGCAGACAGATCTGGTGGTGCTCAGCACCCCTCACTCCTGAGAAATCTCATGAATCAAGAATTGCTGGGGAAGAATTGGTTAGCATACTGTCACTCAGCCTTTCTTCTGAGGTCGGTGACCGGAGCACAGGGTTCTAACATGAAAAGCCTTTCATGCCTGTCACTCGACAGCTTAATTAGGTCCTGCAGCTCCACAGCCAATGAAGGGCTGGACCCACCTGACCTGTGGGAGGGTCTTTTGCCCAGGCTGTGGAGACTTATTTCCCTGGTCTTGGTTCCAGGGTTTGAATGGGACTTTTGTTTGCTATGCTGGAGGTGGTCAGCCCCAGGGCAATGTGCCTTTCCTCTGTGACAGGGGAGCCAGCCCTTTGTAGAGGATGATGTGGAGGCATCCCTTCTTAGGCAGTCCAAAGAGGACAGATGGAGTCGGACCACATACTCTGGAGACCACAGTCCCTGCTTGAAGATGCTCCACAGGCCCCCACCCAGCCAGCCCTTTTTATCGTCAGCTTGGATAAAAATAGAAGAATTTTACAGTTTCTTTCAATAGGTTCCCCCCCCCCCAAACACACTTTTCAGGAGCTTTGAATCTTCTGTTTATTTCTCCATTAAGTACCATATGCAAACCCCACTGGCTGTTAGAGCATCTTCTTCTGTTTATTGGCAAAGACTGTCTGTCTGTCTGTCTGTCTGTCTGACTGTTGTCTGTCTGCCTGTCTCTCTCTGGTTAGGTATAGAAGGCCTTTGTGGGGCTGGAGAGATGACTCAGTGGTTAGAAGCACTGGCTGCAGAGGGTCAAGGACACCACAAGAAAACCCACGGAATCCACTAACCTGGGCTCATAGGGCCTCACAGAGACTGAACTGACAACCAGGGAGCCTGCATGGGACTGACCTACTCACTCTGCATATATGTTATGGCTGTGTAGTCTGGTGTTCTTGTGGAACTCCTAACAGTGTGAGCAGAAGCTGTTTCTGACTCTTTCGCCTGCTTTACCTCATTCCGCCTTAATATGAGAGGAGGTGCCTGGTCTTATGGCAACTTGATATGCCAAGTTTGGTTGTTATCTCTGGGAGGACTGACTGTGCTTTTCTGAAGGGAAATGGAGGAGGAGTGGATGGGGGAGGGGGAACTGCAGTTGGGATGTAATTTATGATAGAAGAGTTAAAAAAGAAGCACTGGCTGCTCTTCCAGAGGACCTGGGTCTAATTTCCAGCACCCACATGGTGGCTTATAACCATCTGCCACTCCAGTCTCAGGTGATCCAGTGCCCTCTACTGGCCTCCATGGACATGTAGGCAAACAATCATATGAATTAATATACACATATATACACATATGTATGTATGTATGTATGTATGTATACATGAATATAACTGATGGAAGCTCTTTGTAAGCCTGCATACATTGCAGGCCTGTCTGTCTTACCCAGGGCAGGCAGGGTTCGCTCTAGCCCTGCACTGTTGCTTTCAAGAATTGTCTCTGAGTCTGAGTGTGGTGGTGGAACATGCCTGTAACCTGGGGAGGTAGAGGCAGGAGGATTGGGAACTTGGGGCCAGCCTGATTGTGCAAGAAGACCCTGCTTCAAGAACAAAACTCTTTGTCAGAATAAATTCACTTCAGTGTTTTATTACCTCTGGATTACTGGAAGCAGGGACCTAGTACATTCTAGGATTGCCAGCCCTGGGATTACAATGGGTGCTACCTAGAAGGGCTTTTTACCTGAGTGCTGGGGGTTGATTCAGGCCTTCATGCATGCGCAGCATGTTTTTTCTTCTTCTGTCTTTGCAGAGGTCTGAGCCACACTTAGAACCTTCTTGCTTTCCCCAGCGTTGACAATTTCCCTGTGTGGAAGGCATATGCCTGTAGAAACTGTGGGCCTCGGGAATGAGAATCAGCAGCACTGCCCGGAAAGCAACCCTTCTCTCCCTGCTTCCCTTTCAGGGCAGCCTCCTGGCACTGCCACTGCCCTGTCCCTGGTGAATGAGGCGCAGTATCTGCTGGTGAACACATCGAGTGTCCTGGAGCTTCAGCAGCGGCTAAATGCCAGGTTAGACTCTCCCTGGGGCCAGGAGATGCTATAACTCTTTGCCCCTGGGGGGCTGGTGCCCACCTGGGGAGGAAATATCTGGAAGTTGGTGAGTCCAGACACTTGAGTTACAGGTGATAAATGAGGCCCAGTGAAGTCAGTGAACCTTTGGGCAATTCTTGTCTGCCTGCCTGCCTGACTGCCTTCTTTCCTTCCTTCCTTCCTTCCTTCCTTCCTTCCTTCCTTCCTTCCTTCCTAAATGAGTGTGTGGGCATGTACACATATGTGCATATATGTAACACAAAATCTAATTTGGTCTTTTAATAAAAAACCTGACCAGATATTGGGGGTAAAAGCTGAAAGATCAGAGAAGCAGAGCAAGCCACAACCACTACCTCTTACCTCACCAATTCCTCAGCTAAAAGAGCCTCTAGCTAAAAGACCTGTAGCCAAAAGGGCTTCAGCTGAAAGGGGCTTCCTCAGTCGAAAGCACCTCCAGCTGGGCAGAGGTGCTTTAATTTATTATTTTATTGCTTTATCCATCTGGATCTTTGTGAGTTCAAAGCCACCCTGGACTACATGAGATTGACTCAATCTAGGAGAGAAACAGAGCCAGGCAGTGGTGGCACACACCTTCAATCCTAGTACTTGGGAATCACACACTTTTAATCCCAGCACTAGGAAAATTGAGGCAGGAAATGATATGGGTGGGCAGAGAAAGGTATATAAGGCGTGAGGAGACAGAAACTAAAGCTTTTTCGACTGAGGAAGCTCATTCGACTAGAGGTCTATCGGCTGAGGCTTTTCAGGCTGAGGAGTCCTAGAGGTAAGAGGTGGCTTGTTCCTTTGTCTCTCTGATCTTCAGGCAAATTTTATTAGGGTACACAATATATCCCCACATATATGAGGGTACACATGCATACACGTGGGTGTGGAGGCTAGAGATCAGTCTCAGGTTTGTTTCTCAATCACTCTCCACCTTGTTTTTTGAGACAGAGTCTCTCACTGAACCTAGAGCTCACAGGGTAGGCCAGGCCAGTCAACTCTCAAGCCCCAGGGATCCCCCTGCCTCCACCTCTCCAGCAGTGGGATTACAAGTGGGTGCCACCAAGCAAGGCTTTTTCCGTGAGTGCTGGGGATCGACCCAGGTAGCGTCTAAACCATTTCCTCAGCCCCAGTTCCTGTTAATAATTCTGAGTGCTTATTTACTGCCTGTGTCCATCAGCCTACCATGACTGGAGCAAAGGCTTGGGACAATCAACTTGTAAAGAGAATGCCTGTCTTCTGGGGTGTCAGTCATGATCAGTGGCCCTGTTGCTTGGGGCCTGTTGTGGCCCGTCACAGCAGGAGTCCATGGTGAGAGAATGGAGAAGAGCTGGGGACACGGACAGTTCCCTTTAAGGATGTGTCTCCAGTGACCCAAACACCTGCCAGCAGTGCCAGCTCTTAAAGTTTCCGCCGTTTCTAGTGGTACAATGATGGGGATCCAGCTTCCACCATGGTCCTTTGAGGATATTTAAGGTCAAGACTATAGCATCCTCCATGGTCTCTCTTGACACTCTCATGAAACAGGGAGAACCCCAGCTCTGGGTTTAATTATTCTATTTCTACACCCTGTTTTAATTTGTTACCAGCTCGACCTGGTTTCATTGCCCACCCTCCTACTGTCCCTGTCTCTTAGGATTCCTGCCCTACTTCACACGAGGAGTGGTTATAAAAGTATTTGGAGTGTGATGACAAGCAGCTTTTGTCTGTAAGATACACCTTCAGACACAGTGTCCCTGGCTGCTTGCTCTACCCAGTGCTCTCCTGAGGGCCCATATGCTTTTAGGATACCTTCTCAGCTCTTGGGATGTTCTGACCATACCAACTCCTCGTTTTTCCTTAGAGGAAACTCAGGTCTGGTAGCCAGGCAATTGATTAGAGAAAGTCATCCAGCTGTTCATCCGGCCACGGTGGACACAGACTTCTCATTCTTAGTCCTCAGGTCAGGGAGGTAGGTGTGCACTCCTGGCACATCATGTGCCATGTGGTCTTGTGCACACATGTTCACACCTTGAACACCTACAAATACAGCTGGAAGGGGGCCATGGGACTCTCCTTGACTTTCACTCTTTGCTTGAGATTGGCTGTTGGAGTTTCTAGTCCTTTGAGAGAACACACAATAGGATTCCTTGGCTGTGGACCAAGTTTGTCTTCCTCAGGTACAGAATTGTGACATGGCTTTGGAGTTTCTGGTGTTCTGATTTTTCTCAGAACCAGGGGACCCTTCTCTCAGACACCTAGAACAGGAGAAAGTGGGTCCTTAATGTGGAAGGTTAGAGAAGACAGGCTTGCTGTGACCCTGGTTTCTACCAGCGGGGCGTATGTTTCCCACCAGCTGGTTTAGAGCAAGGCTGGCCGGCCCTGAATGATGTCATTGGTAAGAGACTGAGCCAGGGATTCGGGTTTCTCAGTATCCATATACAGATTGATGGGCTCCCCCATTTGCATGGTAACACAAAAGCTTTCAGACAAGAAACCTTCCCTTTCACAAAACACAAAGGAGTTTGTACCCACTTTGAAAGTAAATCCAGAATCGAAGGACTGAAAACTGAAGTCCTCTCAATTGCTGGAGGTACACATGGCTTGCAGTGAAGCTGGGCCGAGATCTCCCAGTCCCTGGCTTATATGTGACCCCTGCCATTCAGAAGGGATGTCACAATTTTTGACAATCCTATTCCCCAGAGCACATTCTACCAAGCTCAGTCACTGTCTCCTACCACTTCCCAGCATATACCAACCTGGAAATTCTAGGAATTTGTGCAAGTATGCAAAGTGCAAAAAGCCCTAAGCCCATGGCACTGAGAAGTTTTACAGATGAGTGACCCCAGATCAAGTAGGGACCACACCCCACTTATATCTCATCTGAGCCAACCTGACCGAAGTCACCCTTGTTGAGATTTCTTTCACTGCAGATAGTCTCGCTTATTCTTTGATATATCATAGTGTGTGCTCCTGTGTTGGGGAGGTCTTAAGAACTGTTTTCGGTGTATTCCTCTGAATGGGCTGGGGTGTATGGGAACACAGAAAGTCGTTTTGTAGAAGCTCGTGACAATAAACAACACTTTCAAATGGGAACGGTATAAGCTGGGCCTGGTGGTGCATGGCTATAATCATGGCACTTGGGATGCCGAGGCAGGAGGATTACATATTTGAGGCCAACCTGGATAACATAGCGAGATCCTGTCTCATTAAACAAACAAAGAATCTTATCCTCTATGATCTTTTTTTCTTCTTCTTATGTTCTGGTCTCTGTGCTAAGCAGGTCTTTGTAGTTCAAGTGCTGACAGCTCTCCTCTGACCATGTCCCGTCCCATGTTATAGAACTGACACTTTCTGGAGACTTGTTCATTTTTACTCTGTCCATCTGGTTTCTTCAGCTAAGCCTTATCCATCATTTGCCTCCTGTGGTCTTCTCCCTGGAGGTGGGACCATATCCTAGGGAGGGGCAGTGGATGTGTCTTGCCCTTACACTCGTGAGAGTTGTTTTCTGACCATCCAGGCCTCGGGTCAGAGGATAATTGGCCTAGTCATGGATGGGGAGCCAAGTGTGTAGAGTTGTTGCCACAGTGTGTGCCCCTGCTGTCTCTCTCCACTTACCCTTCTTGGTCTGTCTAAACAGTGACCAGAATGGAAAAGAGGAGTCATTCTCGGTGAAAGATCTCGTCTCCCGTTTCCGTGCCAATATCATTACCAAGGGAGCGAGGCCTTTTGAGGAAGAGGAGTGGGACGAGGTTTCAGTTGGCCCCTTGCATTTCCAGGTAAGTCTTAGGAGGTGGTTATGCTTCCTCAAAGCCGCCGACTGTTGATCTCAACTCCAGAACTGGATGGTGGCAGGTGCCCCTCTCTCCAGGTACCATTTTCTGTGAATCATGTTTGGACTAGTGTCCATTTTAGGGAATGCTTGCATCATGGGAACACGTCCTCTTTAATGCTGCTGGGTATCACTTTCCAGTGCCGTGGAGCTTGTAGGGGCGACTCAGAAGCCTAGGGACCCCTTAATGCCTTCTGTTGCTGCTGCCTTCTCCCTTCCCTTCCCTCTCTATTACCCCTCTCTCTCCTCATCACCCTCCTTCTCCCCTTGGTCTACTTTTTCTCCTCTCTCCTTCCTTCTTCTTCCTCCTTGTTTCCTCCCCTTTCTCTCTCCTCTCCCTTTCTCTCTTCCCTCCTCCCCTCTCTCCTTCTCCTCCTCACCCCTCTTCCCTCCTTTTTCTTTTCCCTTCTGGCTTCTGCCTTTAATGGCAGCCGGGGAAGAGATTATCGTTAAAGGCAGGTCCAGTGCCATCTGTTCTCAGCCCCAGGCCTTTGCAGTAGTCTTAAATATGAGAGAGATGGAAGGGAAACCGCACCCTAAACCTTTATTCCTCACATGACTGACAAACTCATGAGGTCTGCCTCTGAGCCTGCTCATCTCTCTGCCTCTAAGCTTGGCCTCCCCTCATCCAGGGACAAGCCAGTCTCCTGCCTCAGGCCTTTGCCCTGTTGCCCCTTCAACTTGCTGTGTTGCTACTGGACATTGGCTTAGAGGTCACCTTGGTAGAAGCTGCTCGGGAATATGATTCTCCTTGACATGCCGCCTGCACCGTCCCCCCAGAGCACACACGGTGTGGATCATGTCTGCCTTTTTTTCCCAGCTTGCCTCTGGGACCTAGAGCATTCCGGCTGAGTCAGTGCCCAGTGAGTAATTGTTGGTGGAGGTAGACAGGAAAGATAAGGGCGAGCTGGAGGCTGGAGGGGATGGCTCACTGCTGGACAATGTGCTCAGCTCCTCAGTGGGTACAAGCTGATCCTACTAATTGCAGGGGGTGTAACCTGGCTGTCACATGACTACCTTGTGTCCAGGCTCCATGCTTAAATGGAACACCAGTCTAACATGCAGAAAAAGCAGTTACAATGATCTAAATTGCATTCAGTGGATCTCAGGTCTGGTGTGGGGGATACCACAAAAGGACCTGACGGTCTTTCTTCTCCTTGAACTCTGTAAGTTCTTATCGAGGCAGTTACCATCTCGAAAGTCATTCTCTTTTCTCTCCTGTAAGCCTGGTTCTGGCAGCGTCTCTCCTGCCGTTTTCCTGTATGCTGGCCTCCTCTTCCATTCTTGTACTCCATCGCTGAATCTCTGCTGCTTTAAAAACATCTGCTCTGACACAACCTGCTGGGCTCTGAGGTAGGCACTAAATAGACCTTGTGAGAGATTTGGAGAGAGGGAGGGAGGACCAAAGGGAGGGAGGACCAAAGGGAGGGAGGACCAAAGGGCGGGAGGAGGAAAGAGGGAGGGGGAAGTGAACCGTTCCAGGATCACCATCAGAAACCCACCTGACAACAGCAGTACCGGTGTCTCCCCAGGGGCTGGGGCAGTAAACAGAAAAGGCACAAAGAACCTTTCTGAGTGACATCTCAGCATGCTTTGCTCTCTTTAGTTAACATTTCTAATGTGTGGAAACAAACTAAAGTTAAACTATGCATGCTCTTTGGTCCGGTAATTTCATTTTGAAGAAAACCATTGCATAGATATTCTTGTGCACCGGCTGGGGATGTAGCTCAGTGGTAGAGCACTCACCTAGGTCAGTCCCCAGTGGAGCACCCTAGGTTTGAGTCCCCAGTGGAGCACCCTAGGTTTGAGTCCCTAGTGGAGCACCCTAGGTTTGAGTCCCTAGTGGAGCACCCTAGGTTTGAGTCCCTAGTGGAGCACCCTAGGTTTGAGTCCCTAGTGGAGCACTCTAGGTTTGAGTCCCCAGTGGAGCACGTTAGGTTTGAGTCCCCAGTGGAGCACATTAGGTTTAAGTCCCTAGTGGAGCAAAGCCACTACTGTTACCAGCAACATTGAGGCAAGTGTGGGAAGATAATGTGGTCATATTACTTACTGAAGTATTACTGTATTATAAAAAATTAAGGAACATCCTAACTATGCTTAATACAGAGTTCTTAGTAAGATTAAATAAATTATGCTACATCTATACAATGTAGCCAGTAAACAGTAAATGGGTCAGATTCAGTTAATTCTGCGTCTTTCAAAAACAAACCCTTAGAACATGTCTGCTGACGGCAGTGGGTGCTGCAGCAGTTGCCCTGGGACTGGAGCATCTCTTTGAGAAAGCGGATTTTACTGGATGCCATGAAGCCATCACTACTTCATACATGTTAGCTCAACCTCACTTGGGGAGACTGATCCTTAAAAATTCCAAATAGGGGCTGGAGAGATGGCTTAGTGGTTAAGAGCACCGGCTGCCCTGGCAGAGGACCCAGGCTTGGTTCCCATCTAAAACAAACAAACAAACAAACAAACAAACAAACCAAACAAACCCAAGTAGGAGAGTGGTATGGATTATGACCTTCACTAAAAATTATCGACAACATGTTGCTGTTTTTCTTTTTTCTTTTCTTTTTTTTTTCTTTTTTGTTTTTTGGTTTTTTCGAGACAGGGTTTCTCTGTGTAGCTTTGTGCCTTTCCTGGATCTCACTCTGTAGACCAGGCTGGCCTCAAACTCACAAAGATCCGCCTGGCTCTGCCTCCCAAGTGCTGGGATTAAAGGCGTACGCCACCACCGCCCGGCCCGCTGTTTTTCTTGTTGTGACTGGATACCTGACAAGAAGCAGCTTGAGTGAGGAAGGGATTGCTTGGGCCCATGGCGTCAGGGTAGATACAGTCCATCATGGAGGGAAGGGGTGGTGGGGGATGGCTCTCAGATGTGGCGGCAGCAGTGAGGCTGCTTGCTCATATCTGGGCCAACCAAGGAACAGTAAACAAAAAGCTAGGGCCAGCTGTAGGCCCATCCCAAGTGACCCACTTCCTCAGAGCCGCTCCATATCGTAAAGGGCCTACAATTTGCCAAAATAGCACCCCAGGAGGGGGATTTTACATCCATAGCACAACGGGAGCTGAGTCCTTAGAAACTGTTTCATGGTTTCAAAGAGCGAAGAACATCAACTCAGACAGGCCAAACTTTCATCCTGATAATTGCGAAGTGTGAGGAGGAGGAGGAAGAAGAAGAGGAGTTCTTCATGTACTGACACGGAAGGGTACCCACTGTGCCGCGTGATGGAAGGGGACCCAGGGGGCCTCTCAGATGTCAGTGTTCTTCCCACAAAGGTGTAGAGGCATAGCTGGGCACAGGCCTCAGCTGGGGGTGACCTCCAGCCTGGTAGCAGCCCTTGTCTCTGAGGATGGGGAGGTTGCGTTGGTTCCTTTTCTGGTGGCTGCAGTCTCTGAGAAAGCGACTGACGTGAGGGAGGGTTAATTTCAGTTTACAGTTGGAGGGGACAGTCCACCACGGTGAGGAAGACCGCAGGAGTGAGTGAGGCAGCCGCTCACCCTGAGTCCACAGTCAGGAAGTGCAGAGCAGTGTGGATGCTGGTGCTCAGCTGTGTCTCTCCTTTTCTTAAGTCTGGGACCCCAGCCCACGGAACGGTGGTGACTCCATGTAGGGTGGGTCATCCCACACCCACTAGCCCAACCTAGAAACTCCCCCATAGATGCGTTTGGAGGTGAGTCTCTCAGATGAGCCCAGATCCTCTCAAGTCGCCGTCTATTGACCACAGTAAGGACGATGGCTGCTGACTTTTTCCATTTAAATCTGCATGTGTTTGCGTTTGACTTATTTTTCAACAGGCATTTATAACAGTAAATGCTTTTTAAAGATACCAATTAAAAGAAAACTAAGAAAGACTTAAAAAGGAAATGGGTATATATGTGTATGTGTTTATATAAAAGAATATCTGGCAAACGCCCCTCCTGCCATCTCAGAGACTTTTCCGAGGATCTTTTCAACAAAATGACTAGATTTTGACACAAAGTGTGGTCTGTGAGGAGAAGCTGGCCTGGGCCTGGGTCTGGAAGGCTGCTGTTGGTCCCTGACATCCCATCTGCCGGCTTCCCGGGAGATGCTCTTTCCCAGGGTAACTAAGAGGGTCTGCAAACTGAGCTGAGCTGGCCCCTGGTCTCAGGACCCTCATCCCCAGCAGTGAGTGCTCCCACTTGAGCATGACGGTGTGCCAGGCACGGGCTTGGCATCCTTCAAATAGTGTCTGGACTCCTGGATAAATCCAGCTGAACGGTTGGATGAGGGAATCCATCTTAGCTGGGTGTTGTAAGCAGTTCTTCCCTGCACTCTCTGCCACTCACAGGGCCTGGGAATGTGGAGCTCAGAACCACACAGACATTATTTCCCAGTGGATAGATTCCCATCAGTTAGAGTGTACACTGTAGCACAAGCCAAGGCTCAGCTACATTAGTGAGTGCTTCTAATTTTAGCGAATAATGCTTACTCACGAATAAGCAGAGGCACAAATGGCTATGAGGACCTAGTTGTTGACACGGTGGTCCCTGCTGCTCAAGAAACTAAGGCAGGAGGATCACTTGAGTTCAGGCATTCAAAGCCAGCCTGGAAAACATACTGAGACTCTGTCTTTTAAAAAAGCACTTCTGCATCTTATGTGTGTAGTAAAAGAGCAATCCTATTACTGCTGAGATGTAAACTTTTGGTTAATATTTATGTTTTTTTCTTGTTATTAAAGTGATAAAGGTACATGGCCAATAACTACTGAAGTTCTCCTATACTGTATGACCTAGCCAAGCATCTGGATGTTCTTTTATGTATTGTTGTGTGGGATATGTAGGTATGTTTATTTGTAGATACACATAATATATATATACCTTGCTTTCTGCTTCAGTTACAAAATATGAGTATTTCCTCATTTTATTTAAAGGTCTTTGTGATTTTTTTGTTGTTTTTTAAGAGTCTTATGTAGCTCAGGCAAGTGTCAGACCTGCTGTGTAGCTGAGGATGAACTTACATTTCTGATCCTTCTACCTCCACCTTCCGAGTGCTGGGATTACAGATGTGCCTCACCACACCTGTTTTGTGCAGGGTTGGGGGTGGAACCCACGGCTTCACGCATGTGGGCAACCACCTAGCTCACTGAGCCACATCCCCAGCTCCTTGTAGATTAACTTTAATTCTGTGGCAAGCATCACATAGATGTGTTATCTTCAATACTGTGTGATGTCTAAGATACAAGTTTTCCATACTGTCAGCAATATGAGGACAAATCCCTGCTTGTGATTCTGTGTTTGTATGTCTACTTCCTCTGTAGGTTAAATCTTTATGTGGATGGTTGATGAACAAAGCTTACAGTGCCCTGGGCCTGGTTCAGTGCTGGGTTCTGTTTGTCTTTGCAGTTCTGAATGCTTTCCTTCCTCAGATTCCTCCCACCTCTAGGAACCATCGAGATTGTCTTCCACTTCTTTCCTTCTCTCCACTGCTCTTATGCAGTAGCCTTTCAGCCTGCAACCCCACATGGGCCATTCCCAGAAAGCGCTGCAATGAGGGACCACTTCTGTGTTCAGAGTTTGGCCGTATGTATGTGATGCCACCCTGCAAAGCGTGAAGGCCTCACCACGGTTCCCTTCTCCTTTGCCAGGTCCTGGGGCCTTGCCACAGGTGTCAGATGATCTGTATCGACCAGCAAACCGGGCAGCGGAACCAAAATGTTTTCCAGAAGCTTTCTGAGAGCCGGGGGAGAAAGGTAGGTATGCGTGCCCAACGTGGCACCCCATTGTAAGATCTTGGCATGCTGTTGGCATATAACTATACTGATAGGAGTGCTGAGTAGTTTTCAGCAGTGGGGGTTTGTTATACTTCCCAAAGCCAATGCTCTAATCAAGGTCCCGAGCTTGCCCTTGGTTCCCTGTTATTTTCCTTGCCATCCAACGTCTCATCCAGTGTTGGTTATTGTTTTATTATAAGCATTTTAATGTTCTCAGAGCTCTTTCTTTAAAAAAAAAAGATTTATTTATTATGTATACAGTGTTCTGCCTACACACCAGATCTAATTATAGATGGTTGTGAGCCACCGTGTGGTTGCTGGGAATTGAACTCATGACCTCTGGAAGAAAGAGCAGCCAGTGCTGTTAACCTCTGGGCCATCTCCACAGCCCCTCCCTGCTCTCAGATCTTATTGAAGATAGAAGGAATATAAAAATAACAGGGCAGGGGATGAGGCTCAGTGGTAGAGTGCTCACTCACCTGCATGTACCAGGGTCTGGTTTCCATCTCTACCAGCTCAAGAAAAAACGTCATTCTCCTATCCTGCTCACTGTTTTCTTCACCACAGAGATCTCATAAAAAGGTCGGATAGCTCCATGGGTGGAGGATCTGCTGAGAGGGCTCAGTAAAGTTCATGACACCAAGCCCAGCAGCTATCTTCTTGGGGGTTAAACTGACTCAGTGCTGCTGTTGTAGATGCTTGATTATAAGAGCTGAGTGTTTAATATATTGATTCACTAGAAGCATTTATTTTTAGCTTTACATTTTCTGTGAGGCTTTTTGAAGAATTCCAGTGAGACTCTTAAAGCATTCTTGAAGCAGGATGTGGTGATAACTCCTAGATCCCCAAAAGAGCTCAAGGACATCCATGGTTACATAGAGTTTGAGGTTGCCCTTTTTACAATGAAGTCCTGTCTCAAATAAATAATAAATAAATAGGCTGGGAAGATAGTTCAGTCTGTAAAGCGCATGCCTTGCAAGCTCAAGAGCTCACAACACACACATACACACACACACACACACACACACACACACACACACACACACACACA
>CABHPP010148408.1:0-47410 GCA_902168425.1 Peromyscus attwateri
AACCAGCTTGAACAGGATCTTTATATGGTCAGTTGGTGGTAGATAGGGCTGTGTCATGTGTCTTTAATGCTCTGTGCCTTGCATGTGGTCTCTAGGACCTATCTGCCATATGTGATTGGCTATGGAGTGATCAAATTGTAGAGATTCTGACATGTGAGACATAAAACATTATTTCAGAACCCTTAGAATAAGGGCACCCATTTGAAAACTGAAGCCAGCCGGGCGGTGATGGTGCACACCTTTAATCCCAGCACTTGGGAGGCACCAACAGGCAGATCTCTGCGAGTTTGAGGCCAGCCTGGTCTACAGATCGAATTCCAGGGAAAAAGAAAACCAAAGCCAGTGGTTCTCAGTCTTCTTAATGCTGTAACCCTTTAATACAGCTCCTCATGTTGTGGTGACCCCTAACCATAAAATTATTTTCGTTGCTACTTCCTAACTGTATCTTTGCTACTGTTATGAACTGTAATGTAAAATATCTGTGTTTTCTGATGGTCATAGGTAACCCCCGTGAAAGGGTCATTTGACCCCAAAGGGGTCAAAACCCACATCACATGTTGATCACTGCTGACCTGTGCAAAAAACACCCTTGTGACTGTGGTGTGTGTGTGTGTGTGTGTGTGTGTGTGTGTGTGCTTTATAGGCACTTAGTCATCAGTGACCCTGAATAACACTGGCTTTACTTTTTCCTACTTTGTTTCCTCTTTTCTAACCTTCTTTCTCTCTTTACCACCTAGAAAACGTCCATCTAATCCTTCCTATCTCTTGTGTAGCAGTTTCCTCTGAATTGAAACATTCCCTCCAGGAAGGAGGGTGGAGGCTCATGATAAGCAGGAAGTAAACAAACTTCATATGTCTGAGGAAGCTGAAATGTGTAAGATTGTGACTTACTGAGTTGGAGAGAGGAGATCTATGAACCTGTGGGGTTGTATGCAGATTGTGTAGAGAGCTCCAGAGTCATCCCTGATTCTGCAAGAAAGTCTTCACCCATACTTCTGTACAGAAACACAATCAACAAATTGGTTAATCGAGTTGACCTTTTGATGGTATATTATTTTGTTGTGCTATGGGTTTTCTATCTGGATGGGGGCAGGTCGACAGATGTGTGCATCTCACAATTCACATCAAGCTCAGTGTTGTTGTAGTATATTATTTTAACTAGGCAAAGATGTGTTACATTTTTTTATGCTGCATTTGTTTAACGATGTAAGGATATGTGATTAATTGTGTAAAGATGTGTTGCATCTGTTTTATCTAGCCTGCCTAAGGCACCTGATTGGTCTAATCAAGAGTTGAAAGGCCGATAGCTAGGCAGAGAAAGGATAGGTGGGGCTGGCAGGCAGAGAGAATAAATAGGAGGAGAAATCTAGACTCCAGAAAGAGAGAAAGGAGCATCAAGAGAAGTATAGGGAGAGAATGAGGGGCAAGTCCAGAGCCAAAAGTCAGGCAGACACCAGCCAGCCAGACACAGAGAAGCAGTGAAAGTAAGATACACAGACGTAAGTAAGGTAAAAAGCCCCGAGGCAAAGGGTAGATAAACAGAAACAGGTTAATTTACATTAAAAGAGCTAGCCAGAAAAGTGACTAAGTTAGGCCGAGCATTCAAGCTAATAAGTCTCTGTGTTATGATTTGGGAGCTGGTTGGTGGCCCAAAGGAAAAAGCCTGATACATGGTGTCATCTCTGCTATTGACTCAGGTTCTTGGTGGTGTCAGGAGAACCGGTCATCTGTGATAGTAATTACTTGCTGTCATCTGCTTTCTAGTCTGTGAACTCCTAGAGACCGCTATTCATTGTCATCTCTACATTTCCAGGGTAGACCAAGGCACCTGAGTGTGATGTTTGCTTGATGCTTATTTGTTGACAATCGAAGTGACCATATTGATGAACGGGTAGATGCTGCTTCATTTGACACGGTGTCTCACGTGGTTGCATTACTTGCCAGTTTCTTGTAGAACGATCATTGTACCTGTGACCAGCTGGATGAGAGGCAGGGGAGGCCCTTAGCATCTCCAGTGCCTGTTTGAGTGGAACTTTCAGGTTTACTTGCCAATGATGGTATCAGCAATCCCACCGGCTGCCTTCTCCCTGCACCCTTCTCAATTGCCCCGTGTCCCAGGATCCTTCTGTTCAGCTACATTGCATGCCGGGTTGTCTATTTCTGTGCCCCTTGTTAAGACATAGTCCCTTGGCTCCTCATCACCACGGGGCACTATTCCTATGTGTTTCCTTAGGCTTACTGCCACAGCAGAGGCAGGAGGACTTCCATGGAGCAAAGGTAGCAGGTGGCAGTGGAACAGAGGAACAGTGGAAGCATTTGGGTTAAGTTTAAAGGTGGAAGCAATGGCTATTGCTGGAGGATTCCATATGGGAGGGGAGGGATGGAGAATAGTTATGGGAAATTCCTAGGTTTGCGTCTGGGTGACTGAGAAATAAGTAACGACTTTTAATAGGCTGGGGAAAGCCAAGATGGCGAGAGCTTCATTTTCTTTCTTTTTTTTTTTTATTTATTTCTGGTGTGTAGTGAGGTGGAGAATCAAAAGCAGACTTTTGGATATCATTGTGAGAAGCATGCCATGCTAGATACCAGAGGTCAGGCAGGCCACACAGCACACCTGTTTGGAACCCAGGTAAGGACTCCACGTGGGACAATGAATTTGAAATTTCTTGGCACATTCATGATCTGAAGAGGTCTGGAGCTGCTGGCTTCCACTGTGATCCTCTAACACCCCTTCCACTGGCAGAGAGACACAGATGGAGAGGAGCTGGCTTCAGAGAAAGCCCCAGGGATGCCCCAAACTGTTGATGTTTGTTGGTGGTTGTTTCCAACACATTTCTTATGCTTAGGCGAGCCCTTTTAAAATTATGAAGCTTCCATTTTCTAGGATTCCCAGTCTCAGAGAGCCTGGAATTATGTATATCATACAATTTGGTACTGGTGTGCAGTGATTTCTTGCCATTGCTTTCCAAGAAGCTTTAAACATCTTAAGAGACCCATAATTTTCCTTTTAACTTCTGATGTGAGAAGTCTGTTGATAAGTTTTAATCTGCTAATTACTATAGCTTTATTCTCGTTTCAACACGCTGGAAAATGCTTAAATTTGATACCATTAAGGGAAATGCTTCCCGTGTCTTTTTATGTCCCTCTGTTCTCAAGGCATTTCTAAACACAGCAGTTAAGGTTTCTCGTCCAGGGACTAGCACAGATTTATTAAATGAGGTATGATTTGGCTTTCCACTCTACTGTCATCCTCTCTTCAGCCGTCAGCCCAGCCCAGCCCAGTCCACCCAACCTTCCCGAGCATGCTCACGTCTTGTTGAGATGTGGAGATGAAATTGACAGAAAGAAAGTGGCATTCCAGCACTAAGAAGAGAGAGAGAGAGAGAGAGAGAGAGAGAGAGAGAGAGAGAGAGAGAAGAAGAAGGAGGAGGAGGAGGAGGAGGAGGAGGAGGAGGAGGAGGAGGAGGAGGACTTATAGGAGACTGAAATTTAGTCATTTGTGCCTTCAAGGGGGGAGCTAAGTAGTGGCGTTCGTAAGTATGCAGGGACTTGGGCTCAACCCTCCGGACTTCAGGACTTAAAAACAAGTCCTCCCAAATGGCAGGATTCCGTAGGGAGTTTTCTTCCACACATTTTTGGCTGAGATCCCTGAGATCCTGTACACACACACACACACACACACACACACACACACACACACACCTCTGCATACCTGGTTAGTTATTCTGTTTGCTGTTTGCCTTTCCCCTATCCATAGGATAAATATGTTTACAAAATATCTAGGAAAAAGGGCAATGCTTAGTTGATATCCTTGGTCCAACTCTTTCTTTGGAATTCATCACACACTCTTCGACATCGGAAATATGTAGCTCTCCTTGCGCTCTGCCAACACAAGAGAGGCAGGAAGCACTGAGCCGTGCCTGCACCCAGCAGTGATGGCCTGGCCTGGGCTCTGCCAGTGCTGGTGCTGTCGGCTCCCACTGCGAATCCGCTAATGCCTCCGAATGCTTCATTTTCCACTTTCCTCCTGATCATCTTCCCACTGCGATTTAGCAGAGAATCCCACACGCTACAATTACAGGATTTATGGGGTGCGAACGCAGCCCCTGGGCCAGGCCATCAAAGGAAGGGGACTACTCAGCTATTCTGGAGTTTGTGGGTCTGTAGAAGGAAATGGTCTAGATGGCAATTGTTTATTTCCAAGTCGAAAAAAACTTTCAGCAGCGACTGGGACGGAGTACTGGGTAGCTCGAGGCCTGTGAGGACTTACTCAGTGAGGGCGGCTTAGGATTCGCCTTCCACCGCATGGCTTTCTAAGATGCCCAATGAAGTCACTGCCCCCAATCTGCTCAAGAGCGGGTCCTTTTCCTGCCTCACGTTTCCTACTTGGGAGGAGATGTGAATTAAACGCAGATGTTTAGAAACATAAAAATCTCATTTGCTGAGAGGACTTTGGGACAAAAGCCAGTGGAATCTCTAGTTCTGCTTTGTATTTGCATTGTTTACTGAGAGGCTTTTGAGGTAAGAATATAAAAAATTATTGAAGAACACTTCTGATATATGTTCAGAAAAAAAATTCTTCTTCTCCCCCGCCCCTCTCCTTGGTGGAATGGAAAAAATTGTGCTATTCTTTACTAAGTCTAAAGCTGTCTAATTACATAGATCAGAATCCAGTCGTAAGATATTGTTCTACTTTGAAATCATGTTCTGCTGAAGAATGAATACTTAGAGCGCTTGGTTTGACTGTCCCAGAGGGAGGGGATCTGAGGTTGTCATTTTTCTGTCTCGACTGTTTCATCACAGTTATGAAGAACTGCGTCATGCAAGCAAGCACCATAACATGGGAGAGCATGCTGCACTATTGTGAAGACATTTCTCTTGAAGTGTTGGGGTCATCCGTGTTCACGATCGTAACCTCATCATTTGTGTTGGCTTGAGTATATGAAATCTTAAAGGGAGCCGATATTGCAGGATTGATTGGTGCATGGCACAAGTTAATACTTACACTAGTCCCCTAAGATGTGTGATCTCACGCTAGTCTACTCTTCAGTCCCCCTTTCTACTGTTCCTTTATGCTCTAAGGCATCCTGAAGATAAGGGATGGTCAAGTGCACCCTGCCCTGAGAGGACATTTGAGAGCAGTCTAAGACAGTGCAACACAACCACAAAACATATGGAATAACACTCACAGGGCACTCTGTTTAGAAGGGATCATGAACAATAAGCCAGTCTTCACCCTGTCTTTTTTCTATATTTAAACCAGACATCTCCATCCAACAAGAGATCTGAATAGATTTTTCATCAAAAATCTAGGCAGAAGATGATTTAAAATCTTCACCTGTAAAAGCATTGCCTTGTCTCCAAGGAGTAGAATACTAAAGATGATTGTTTTATGTCCCATCCAAAGGAAATACGATGTCCGAGAGGCACTTATGTGTATCTCCCTGTGACCCTCCACAGTTCTTCTCAGCCAATGGGATGGCTGGTGGTGGGAGGGGACAGGATCAGAATGCAGACCTGCAGGTGCTGGCTTGTGCCCTTTCCCAGGGCCATTAGTGTCTGCCACAGCCTGGGAGTCAGGAGGAAGGCGACAGCTTTTTGTGTAATTCCTGTTATGTTAAAAAAAAAAAATGGTCTTGCTTCTGCCAGTTCCAAAGCTTTTTGGGTAGTTGTTAGAAAAGTAGTTGAAACATGTTCTTTTGTTTCCCAGTCAGTTCAGATGCACGCACGCGCGCGCGCGCGCGCGCGCGCGCGCGCGCGCACACACACACACACACACACACACAATTATCAGTTCCAATTTAACGCAGGTAGTGCTTCCAAGAACTTGAAATGGTGTCTCAAGCACACTACTACCACAGCGGCTTTCATTGACTAATTATCGTGGCTCCTGCTCTGCCCCGAGGCAGCACTGGATGGAGTAGATGCTGTCCACTCACTACATTTTACAGATGAGAAGGTGATGCTCAGAGATGTCACAGAGAGCAGCCAGGCTCGCCCAGCTGGAAAACGGCAGTCTGTTTTCACATTCCCATCTCTGGACCATATGGTCTCCAGCACTCTATGGAAGAACCTTCTGAAAGCTGCATCTTGTGGTGATATATTGTGTACCCTAACAAACTTATCTAGGGATCAGGACAGAGCCCGCCACTACATTAGACATAGAGGCCAGACCGTGATGGCATACACCCTTAATCCTGTCACTTGGGAGACAGAGATCCGGATCTCTGTGAGTTCAAGGCAACACTGGGAACAGAGTCAGACAGTGGTGGCACACCTTTAATCCCAGTACTTGAGATCTCATGCCTTTGCTTGGGAAGCACACATGCCTTTAATGCCAGGAGGTAAGATGGCAGGGTAGAAAAAGATATATAAGGTGTGAGGAAACAGGAACTCATACTCTTGAGGCTGAGGATTTCACCCTAATATCTGGCTCCAGGTTTTTTTTTTTTGTTTGTTTTTTTATTAATAAGACCATTTAGCAATTCTTGTTACAGCATCTAATGCTTGCTTTTTTCAAGATCTGCTGTCCGTCCCTCATGCAAAATGCCACTGAAAATTACATGCCAAAATATCAATATATCTAGATAATTTGGGTAAACAAAATGAGGTTCTCAAATTACAAGATCTCAACTAGGTTTTTGTTTGTTTAATTTCCCATATGGTTCCCTTGACTCCTGGCTCAGTTTATTCTGTAGTAAGACTGTAAAATATCAACTGCTTCCCTTGAGAGTGTGCTGTGGTTAGCTGTGAATTCACAATTTCAACAACAGATTGGTATTAATTAATGCCTGTTGATTCTTTATATGGGATATCTTTAGATATCAATATGTACTCTGAAGGCTGTTTCCCTCTCCTCCTCTGCTGTATAGCAATGCTCCAGAATACACCGACCTAGCACACTGCCCTGGAGTTTCCCGCTGAACATCACTGTTTGTAGGGATGGCCCAGCTCCCTCTGGGTTCCTTGGAGAATGAACAAGTCAGCCATTATCTGTGGTGCTCCCACTCTAAAGGTGGTGAAGAGTTTCAGATGAAAGAAATCCAGATGGCAGTTCCCTGCCAAGGAAAGCAAATCCAATATCTCTCTTACGGGCTTGTTTTGCCAAAGTGCAAAAGGAAGACCGTTTTAATACAGTGTCTTTTACATTCAATTTTCAAACACCACTAGAATTAAAGTAATCATAAAGTTTTCCATCTCTTTGAAATGCATACATTTTTCAGGTGATATGTGAGGAGACGTCAGGAGACTTTTCTGTAACTGCTTCAGTTTCACAGGCCGCTCAGGCGTGGGGCCCTCTTCTTCCACACCCCTCCCTCCATCGACACTTACGGAGCAGGGGTTTCCACTGGTGTTATGAAGTCAAATGGTCTCAGCAAGATTGGGACAAATGTTTTAGATTTACCATGGACAAAATTTCACTTGCTTTGAGTATTTTAGTTTCATCTATTTTTTAATTGCAGTTTTTTAAACCAGTGAGATTTTAAAGAACCGAATTCTCCCTGACACTTTTAAGATGTTTTTTACTATGTAGTTGTCTGTATGAGATAGTTCAGTAAAATCTTCCAGCCTAAATGCAGGCTGGATGAACAACAAGGGGAAATGATGGGCGTGTATAACAAAAAAGGATGTGCTAGTAGCTGACAATCCATGTGATGTAAAGTCATTTCATACTTTTGGTTTAAAGATCATAGAACTTTTTATAATACTAAAGTGTGGCCATAAGGGGGTCAAATCATGAAAATCAAGAATTCCAGTGACTTCTAAATGTCTGCATGTGACGGATTAGGAATCACCAGTGTAAAGCAGGCCTGGAGAGATCACCTCGCCGTGAAGAGCACTTGCTGTGCCAGCGAGAAGACCGAGCTTTGGATGTTTAACTTCTTAAAAACTGAAAATGAAGCCATTTTCATACAATATATTCTGATTAGAGTTTCCCTTCCTCATCTCTTCCCAGATCCTCACCACCTCCCTGCCCTTCCAACTCCACACCTTCTTTTTCTCTCTCTTATGAAAACAGACAGGCAGATAAAAAGACAAGCAAGGATAAAAGAAAATGAACAAACTAATAAACAAAGCAACAAAAAGAGACAAAGACAATGAGAAACAATACACACACACACACACACACACCATAAAAGTATAACATCAGAAATTATAATATACAAGCAAAAGACCAATAAGGTTAAAAAAAAAAGCCTGAAGAATATGAGACAAGAACATCTTCAAAAATATACCATTGAGTTCATTTTGTGTTGGTCATCTACTGCAGGCCTGCAGCCTA
Organism: Peromyscus attwateri; assembly: GCA_902168425.1. Taxonomy (NCBI): domain Eukaryota; kingdom Metazoa; phylum Chordata; class Mammalia; order Rodentia; family Cricetidae; genus Peromyscus; species Peromyscus attwateri. The sequence goes on from CABHPP010148408.1 coordinate 8,285, forward strand.
GCGTTAAGTGTGCTGTCTACGCTTAGTGAGACTCCCTTGGAGAAACTGGTTTTCCTTTGCGAGCAGTTGTTAATTGGAGACTGGGTTAGGGATGGGGGCTCCTGTTCACTTCCCCTCTCAGTGCTGGGAGCCTGTCTGGTTTGGAACTGTGCTGGGCCTGCATGCTATTGCAGTCTCTGTGAGTTCTTACCTGTCAGTCCAGTTGTGTCTGGAAAACACTGGTTCCTTGGAGTCATCCATCCCCTCTGGCTCGGACACTCTTTTTACCTCTTCTTCCACATAGTTTCCTGAACCCTGAGGGAAGCGATTTGATGAAGACATCCCATTTAGGACCAAGTGTTCCAAGGTCTCTCACATTAGAGGATTGGAGTTTGAATCCCAGCGCCTACATAACAAGCCAGTCATGGTCCTGTGCACACCTATAACCCCAGTACTGAAGGAGACAGAGACAGGAGTATGTCTGGGATCGCTGGCTGCCATCCTAGCTGTAGGATCAGCAAGAAGCCCTGCCTCAAAGGCAGGAAGGTGGGGATTGGTACAGGAGACACCCTCTTCTGGCCTTCACATGTATGTGTATAACACACATGCACGCATGTACTCACTATTCAAAACATCATTTTCCTTAGTTTAGATAGTAAATAATTACAATTTGGAGGTGTGGGAAAGTGAAAAGTAATCTAGGTAGTAAGGTTTTTTTTTTTATTGTAGTTTTTTTTGTTTTTGTTTTTGTTTTTCCCCTTCAAATGTCAAGTAAGTTTACATCCTGGAGGCATACAGTGAAGAATTGGGTATAAAATATGGGTTTTTAGGACTTCTCTATCAAGTCAATATTTAAAATTTGCAAACAAGAGATTAACAATAACAAAGGTCAGGCTTCGCCAAGACGGTCAAGCACTGCCCATAGTACTTTAACAACGTGTTCTAGTTTGCCTTCTGCTGTGAAAACACTGACTGAAAGCAACTCGGGGAGAAAGGGGTTATTTTAACTTAGAGGCTGTAGTCTGTCATGGAGGGAGTCAGGGCAGGAACTTGAGGCAGGACCGTGTGCTGGACAGGCTTTCGAGTGGGCATGTGTTTCTAAGGTGAGTAAATACTCAGGAAGGAGGTGGCCAGGCCTCATGATTAGACTGTGTCTTAGTAAGTGGCTGTGCTCTTTGGCCCTGAGCAGGAGCCTCTGCCTCTCCATATCCCTTTCAAAATGAATGAGTTCAGTGTTTTGGAAGCTGGCCTCCCTAGTAAGTGTATTTATGGTGTCACTTTGCTATTCTAATTTCTGTCTCCCTGGTGACATATGCTGCGGAGTATCTTTTCATATGCTTTGTCATCTGTATATTTTCTTTAGTGTCTGTTTAAGCCTTTGACCCAGTTTTTAATTAGGTTGCTTGTTTTCTTAGTGTGGAGTTTTCGGAATTCTTTGTGTGTTTTGTATCACAGTACTTTATCAGATGTGCCTTTTTCTCTCCCTCCCAGCCTGTGGCTTGTCTTCCCGTTTTCTCAAAATTGTCTTTCATGGAGCGGTAGTTTAAAGTTTTAATTAAATCAAGCAGATCGATGAAAAAAAAAGATTTATTTTATTTTTGAGTATGCCGTGTGTTTGTGTTTGTTTGTGTGTGTGTGTGTGTGTGTGTGTGTGTGTGTGTGTGTTCATGGAGGCCGGAAGAGGGCATTGGATCCCCCTGGTGCTGCACTTGTAAGTGGTTGTGAGCAGCCCCACACAGTGGGTGCTGGAAACTGACCTCAGGTCCTCTGGAAAAGCAGCAGTCGCTCCGGACTGCTGCACCACCACTCCAGCCCTGCATTGGCTGTGTTCTCATAGATCATATCCTTGATTTTTCTACCTGAAAAACTCATCAAGTCCTCAGCTTGGTGGTCTCCCCTCCCCTCCCCTCCCCCTCCCCTCCCCTCCCCTTCCCTCCTCTCTCCTCTCTTCCTATAATTTCCTGTCCCCTTCATATTTCTCCTTTTCACCTATATATGCTTTCTCTATGCCCATTGCCCTAACCCATCAATACATAACTTCTGTTTCCATCACACTGAGTCATGACTCACAATTCTCTATATTAGTTTCTGTCAAATGTTTTTCTTTGGACCTCATCCCCAGTTTACCAGACTAGTATATGGAACTCTCGTTTTGATGTTGCTAGTTTTGTTGTTGTTAGCAAACATGCACTACAAACCTAGCATTACTAGATACTTTAAACAATCAGACCATGGCTCTTGATTTCCATCACCTAACACAGTTTAAGTCTCCAGTTTGCCATTCTCAGAAAACAGACACTATTCTCTCCTACACACAGCAGGCGTCTTCTAATCCATCTCTCCAGTCCTTTTCTTAGTTTAATGCAGTCACCCACTCACCCTTTAGTGCACCTCCTGGTTTGGACTCTCTGCTCAGCACTTGGGGCTACTCAACAGCTTCTTCCTTGTTTACTTAGCTGCTATTGTATCTTGATGCTTTCTCCCTGCTGAGATGGGATGTCTGATTTCTTTGTTCATTGTAGCATAGTTATCTATCCACGCTTGCCTCCAAAAAGACTTAGAAACTATTAGAATTCTGGGCAAAGGTAATAACTAGTGGTACCTCTGAAAAGTGTCAGTCAGTGATGTTCTTCTATGGAGTCAAGCCATCCAATGAATGGTGTTCTGTTTGTTGCACATGCAGTAAAATTCAGACTTCTTACTGTAGTCTACAAAATCCTATAGCAACCGGCTCCCCGCCAGTTATGTATGTGACCTCACTGTCTATCACTTTCCCTGTGAGCTGTTCTCTAGGCCATTGACTTTGATTCATTGAACACGGGGCTTCTTTTGTCTGCTGACACTGACATCAACTCCTCTGGATCGCCACATCTGTGCCTTCTCTTTGCCATGCAGTTTTTCTTTAAGTGAATTCTCACTCTGGTTAATGCAGTCACCCCATCACCGTCCAGCACATACCTAGGCTTGGATTCTTTGTCCAGAGATCCTTGTTACTCAATAGCTTCTTAGTTGTTTACTAAGCTATTTGTTGTCCCCCTTTGGGATGGGATGTTGTCTGACTTTTTTCTTTATTGTAGCACAGTTATCTATCACAATGCCTGCCTCTATGTAGACCCTCGGAAATTGTTTATTAAAATTTGGGGCAAATTTTATAACTCTTCATTGTGCCTCCTGTGTTTGAAGTGTCCTGTTGAAAGCTGGGATTGAATAGTTCTCAAAACCCAGTTCCTGCCCTCAGAAGGAATCTAGGGCATTGCACAAGAGGAAGAGAAGTGATCAAGAAATAACGACACAGTGTAGAAGCTATGACTGAAGCAGCAGGTGTTTGGGCAACCTAATGGAAGATAAATGGCTTACCTTAGCTTAAGAGGAAGGGTGGCCTGAGATGATTCCTCAGACTATGTGGCACATGACATGTTACAGTAAGTCCTGGGGAGAGTGTAAAACCGTCACAGTAACCAGAGGAGGAAAACAGCCTCAGAGAGGTCCAGGAAAGGCCTGAAAATAAAGCTGTCTGCTGTGATCTCAGTCTCTCAAGACTGCATGAAAGTAAACCAGATGAGCCATACCAGACTAGAAAACAGACCAACCCCTCCTTTCTCTGAATGAGTGTCTTCAGCCTACAGTCTTGGACAGTATGTACTTGTTACATAATGAGTTAAAGCAGTGCTTCATTTTATTTGCTCAGCAAGTAACAAAGGAAGTGGAAGGCTCATAGCCTTTGTAGCCTACAAGTTTGGGTCAACAGATTTGAGTTGTTTTTTATTCCATTATTAGTCACACCCTCTCGATGGGCTTCACTTCTTTGCATTTATCTTGCCATGAAAGCCTTTCGTTCCTTTAATTCTTTCTTTTCCACGATTGTCTAAGGTTTGCTGTTTGCATGCATTCTACCCAACAAAATGAAATTTATTAATCTGGTTTTCCTACCTCAGAAAGTGGCATGACTAATTTTCTACTACATGACAGCAAGAGTATCCTACAAGGTCTGCTCTCAATAGTGCCCTTTCTTCAATCCACTTCTCATCCATTGCTGCCCAGCTACCCATCACAGTGCCAGGCTCCACTTAGACACTGTTCGGCTTTATATCCATACAGCAAAACCTTCTTTTATTTCTGTTGCTCATGTAAATAGGACCCATGCATTGTAGCTTTAAAGCACACATGATCAAAGAGGAAAACCCAATATCTGCCTTTAGGAGCTCTGAGTTTACATTTCTCACCCAAGATCTTCATCTGTCCATGAGTTCTGACTTAGGAAGTGCATAGAAGTGTTTTCTCTCAAGGTCAACAAGAAGGATGTAAGAAATTGTTAGCTCAAAAGTGGTCAAGGTGTTCTTCAATCGTTTTGTCCTCAGAGGGGGTAATTATTTAATACAAAAATCTTTTTCTTTTCATTTTTCAAGCCCATATGCTCAACCACACCAATCAGGAAATGTCCCACCACCAAGGTGCAATCAAAAGATCTTCCTGTGTTCATCCAAATGTCCTCTTTGGGTTACTTCTCAGACTCCAGAGGGGACTCAGAAAGACCTTCCAGAATGGATGGCTTTCCTCCCAGACGTGTGGATTTTCACAAAAAGACAATACCTGAGAAAATGGTTCAAACACACAGACTTGAGCAGAGGATGTTAAATATTCCAAGGAAAATGATCAATAATGGGGCAGTTAAATACACCTCACAAAACCCTGCCTGCCTCCAAAGCCTTAGGGAAGAAATCAAAACTACATCTAAAACCCACAGTGAAAGTTAGCCGGGAAAAGCACCTGGCCCCAGCCTCGCTATGGCTGAGCTCATAAAAGCAGCGGGCAATTATGCAGCTCGTACCCTGTAAAATCTGTCAGTGCACATGGAAAACCAGAGGGGTTGCCAGAGGCCTGGCACAAATCAACGATATCCAGACTGCTAAATAAGGGAGAGCTGAGCAAGAAGGCACCACAGATCAGGCCCGGGAAAGCTCCCTCGCTGCCATCAATCCAGCCGCATGCCTCAAAGGCTCCCATAAATTATTTTAAGCTCAAGGCATCCCGAGAGGCAGAAGACATTGGGGACATTTTCAGAAAGAAAGCCACATTAGTTAAGTGCGGCAATTTGGCAGCTTTGGGGACATCACTTGAATCCCTCTAGTGACAGTCCGATGTTACCACCATCCCACCTCTCTGTCTCCCACAATCGACTGGCACAGTTGTGGGTTGAGACGAATGCTATGAAGTAACTATGATTTCATATTGCTTATATCTGTCAGCATTTATGATATGGGAATGGGATTCTGTGTTATTTATCATGGCTAGCTGTGAGGACAGAGAAAGTAACCAAAGAAGAACAAGAAAAGAAGAACTTGGAACTAGGACCCTGTAGGAAACTAATGCATCCAATTAATTGCAGTCCAGGCAAGGCCACGCTTGCTCTAATTTCTCTGTCTAGGAGGCCAACTGTATACCCTTCCTGGCTCCCTGTGAGTCTGATCACACTGTTTTCATCTCTGCAGGGAAACTATAGACTCCTTTTTTGGTCTCCCTGTTGTGCTCTGGCTCAGAAAGCAGCCTGATTCTTTTACAAATATAAGTCGGCTCATATCACTTCCCCGGAGAACCTCTTGTTCTTTCGTTTCCATCACTGTTGTGAGGTGCCTGAGAGAATCAACTTAAAAGCTAAAAGGTTTGCTTGGTTCATAGTTTCAGAGTTTCAGCCCAGGGTTGCTTGGCCTGTTGGTTTGGACCGGTGGTAACATAGAAGATCATGCAGTAGTACATGGCAGAGCTGCTCACTTACACTCAACAGGGAGGCAGAGGAGATAGGAAGCAGCCAGGGTCCCAGAACCATGCCAGGCTTATCAAAACCATATTTCTTGCTTATAGGCCCCACATCTTGAAGGTCCCACCACCTCCTCATAGCACCACTGACTGAAGACCATGCTTTAACTAAGGACTTTGTGGAGGTCTTCCAGATCCAAGCTACTCATGTAGCACGAATCTTAGAAGGTCTTATTAATAAAATCAAACCCGAGCCAGGTATTGGGGCAAACACTGAATGACCAGAGAAACAGAACAGGCCACAGCTACCTCACCTTGCCAATTCCTCAGCTGATCCTGTTTCCTCAGACTGGAAGCCTCTGAGTCCTCATCCAAATGAATCTCAGCTGAACTGCTTCTCGAAAGCCTGAAAGCTTAACCAGGCTCTAGCTCCTCATCCTCACACCTTAAATACCTTTCTGTTTTCTGCCCTCACTTCCTGGGATTAAAGGCTCATTTCCTGGGATTAAAGGTGTGAGTCACCATGCCTGGCTGTTTCCAGTGTGGCTTTAAACCCACAGAGATCCTGATGGATCTCTGCCTCCCAAGTGATAGGATTAAAGGCGTGTGTGCCACCATTTTCTGGCCTCTATAACTGGTGGCTGTTCTGTTCTCTGACTCCAGATAAGTTTATTAGGGTGCACAATATTTTGGGGAACACAATATCACCACATACTCACAACTTGCTAACTTTATACCTCATACAGATGTGAAAAGAAAGGAGGAAGTGCTCATGTCTGTCATTCCTGGAGGTTCTGAATTTTTCTTCTGCAGTTGCTGTTTTGCCTGTAAGGTCCCTTGTCTCGTCCGTCTCTTTGTTCAGATAGCTCCTCTAATATGTCTAGTTTCCTAGACTATTAGAACTCAGTTTCCATCCACCTCATAACCTCATGTCTTAAGCAATGTTCTGTGGTTGTGAAGAAACACCACACCTGCAGCAACTCCTATAAAGGAAAGCGTTTAATTGGGGATTGCTTACAGTTTCAGAGGTTTAGCTCATTATCAGTATGGCTAGAAGCATAGTGATACACAGGCAGACACGGTGCTGGAGAAGGAGCTGAGAGTTCTACATCTGGCTCTGCAGACAGCAGGAAGAGAAAGACACTGGGCCTGGCTTGAGCATTTGAAACCCCAAAGCTCATCCCCAGTGACACACTTCTTCCAACAAAGCCACACTTACTCAAACATGGCCTTACCTCCTAATCTCTGTCAAGTAGCACCACTCCTTAATGACCAAGCATTCCAATCTATGAGCCTATGGGGTCCATTCTCACTCAGACTACCGCATTTCACTCCCTGGTCCCCACAGGCTTGTAGTCATATCGCAATGCAAAAATGCATCCAGTCTAACTTCAAAAGTCCCCATAGTCTATAATAGTCTCAACACTGTTTAAAATTTCGAAATTCAAAGTCTCTTCTGAGACTCATGGCACTCTCATAACTGTAATCCCTTGTAAGATCAAAATAAAAAGGCACATCACATACTTTCAACATATGATGAAACAGAATGTCCATTACCATTCCAAAAGGGAGGAAAGGGAGCATAGTGAGGAAATACTGGACCAAGGCAAGACTGAGAACCATCTGGGCAAACTCCAACTCTGCATCCCCATGTCTGATGTCAAAATGCTCTTCATATCTCCAGCTCCTTTCAGCGTTGTTGACTGGAACACACTTCTCTCTCTTGGGCTGGTTCCACTCCCTGTTAGCATCTCTTATTGGCAGATATCCCACAACCTTGGCATCTCCAACATCTTGGTGTTTCAAGGGTTATCCAGGTTTCACCTTACTGCTTCACTCAAGGGGCCTCCATGCAAGGACACCCCGCCACATATTTGGCCTCAGTAGCTTTCCTTAGTTGCAGAAGGAGATTCTATAACCCTTTTTTTTTTGTATCCTTGATTCTAAAACCACAACCATGTGGCTGAATCTGCCAAGTTCTTCTGCTTGCTAGGGCTATAACATGGCCCCCTCATTCAAATACATTTTCACCAACTTTCTCTTCTTCAATTGTTTCCTTCATTGCCTAAGCTTGGCTGTCCTGGAACTTGCTCTGTAGTTGAGACTTACTCAAAGATACACCTGCCTCTGCTTCCCGAGTGCTAGGCTTAAAGGTGTGCACCACCATGTCTGGTCACAGGCTTTGTAATTTTTTTTTCATAAGTTTCAAGCTTACCTGGGTGATATCTTGCCCTGAGGTCACCACCTCCAGGTTTTTCTTTGTCTCTTTGGGCACTGGACTTGGTTCTACTACACTTCTTGGTTCTGCTTTTCTCTTTAAACTGTACATTTGGTATTTTTCTTTGCTCCACTTGCTCTTTTTTTTTGTTATAGATCTGCATAGGAGCACAAGACTGGCCACTGATAACCACATGGCACAGTCAACACTAGGCTGTTTTGAAATCTCCTCTGCCAATGCTTTTTAATCTAAAACTCTTCAATTTAGCCTCAGGCATATTTTTTGGACAAGAGCAGAAAACAGCCACATTCTTTACCAAAATATCACAAGAATGATCTCTAGGCCACATACTAATATTCTTCCACTCTGAAACCTCTTGACCTGGTTCCCCACAATTCGAATCATCCTCAGCACCACTCTCTTCCATGCTCCTACTAGTATGTCCCATGAAGTTCCACTTAGAGCATTCAACTGCTTTCCTAGTCCAAAGTCCCAAAGTCTACATTCTGCCAGTAAGCAACATGGTCAGGTTTATCACAACAGTACCTCACTCTTTGCACCAACTTTTGTTTTAGTCAGTGTTATGTTGATGTGAAGAGACACCATGACTACAGCAACTGTTATAAAGGAAAGCCTTTAATTGGGCTGGCTTACAGTTTCAGAGGTTTAGTCCATTGTTATCATGGTGAAAAGCATGGCAGTATGCAGGCAAACATGGAGCTGGAAAAGTACCTTGCGAGTTCTGCATCTGGATCCACACACAGATAGCAGGAAGAGAGAGACACTGGACCTGGCTTGAACATTTGAAACCCTAAAGCCCATCCCCAGTGACACACTTCCTCTAACAAGGCCACACCTACTCCAACAAGGCCTCCTCATCCCTGTCAAGTATTGCCACTCCCTAATGATTAAGCATTCAAATCTATGAGCCTATGGGGGCCATTCTTATTCAAATTACCACACCCTACATCCTTAGTTCCTCCTCTGTTTGTCACCTGACAACACTTGCTTCTCCTCCTACTCTATGACACTATGAATTTTAAAAATGTATGTTTTGAAAAATGTGAGACCAAGAACTCCCAGAGGACAACCACTTTTGCGCATCATTTAAAGTTTGTTGTACTCTAGCAGAGCCTGTACTATCATCTCACAGTATAGGTGCTGGGCATTTGTTTAGAGAATAAATAAGATGACATTAAAGTTAAATTTTAAAGTCCTCATAAAAATGAAGCTAGAGTAATGTAATCAATCATATTGATCTTTAAAACATGTAAATTTGACTTGTCAGTGAGTTGCCATTATACTTATGATGGAGTAACCAACCTGTCTCAGACACCAGTGGCAACTTATAAAAAGAACGAGTTTATTTGGACTTTCTGACAGTTTCAGAAGGTTAGTCCATGACCATCATGGTGGGGAGCATGGCAGCAGGCAGCAGGCAGCAGGCAGCAGGCAGCAGGTATGGTGCTAGCTAAGGCAGTGGCTGAGAGCTTACATGTTAGACAACCACAAGGCAGAGGGGGGTGGGGAGGGAGGAAGGGAGGGAGGGAGGGAGAGGGAAGGAGGAAGAGGGAGAGAGCATGAGCCTACTGGGAATGGCTTGGGTTTTTAAAACATCAAAGCCTGCCCCAGTTGGCACACTTCCTACAATAAGACCACACCTCCCAATCCTTCCCAAACAGTTCCATTAACTGGGAACCATGCATTCAAGAATATGAGCCCATACAGGTCATTCTCATCCAAACTGTCACAATGTATATGAATGTTCACAAGCATGTATGCTGTGTACCACATGCACACCTGGTACCCATGGAGGTCAGAAGAGGGCATCAGATTCCCTGGAACTGGAGTTATCCATAGTTGTGAACTTCTATGTGGGTGCTGGGAATTGAGCCCCCATCCACTGTAAGAACAAGCGCTCTCAACTGCTGAGCCATCTCTCTAGCCCCCAAGGTGTGTCTTATCTTTTTCCCTTTCACGTGCCTGTGTTCCTTGAGTCTTGACTTAAATATCATCCACTCAGATATCTTTGCTGCTTACTTCCTGCAGGAATTTCGTTTTCACTTTTTCTTATCTGCTGGAATTCTTGTTCTGTCATGTGATATGATTTTTTGAATATGTGTTGGTATAATTATTTGTAGAGTGTCATCCCCTCAGATTTTATGCTGTAGGGCCTGCATTGCTGATCACTCTACTTGTCTGTTCTAAAAACAGGACCTGGCACAATTTATTGACTAACTGAATAAGATTGTCAACTTCTTGCTGGGCCTTGAAGTTATTTCATATTTTACACTGTCATAATTAATACAACCATAATTTTATCTTGAATCCTTTCTTTCTATATTGAAGTTTTGGTCCAAGAATGACTTCTAAAGGGTAGGTCATTATGAATTAAAATTTTTTTTAAAATTTTTGAAATCTTTTTACTAAATTATCCTAAGCCTGTGCCTTTAATGGCTGTCTCCCAATGTCAGAGTTTCCCTTCTTCTGGGCATCCTTGTAAATACTGTGCACATAATTATTGGAAAAAGTATTTTCTTATGTAAAAATGAAGATTATTCCATTTTAATGTTAATATGCTGTGGTGGTTTGCGTAAGATTGGCCCTCTAGGACTAGAGAGATGGCTCAGCTCTTAAAAGGTAGGCTCACAACCAAAAATATAGGAATGTCCCTCTCTAAGCTCATAGATTTGAATGCTTGGTCACCAGGGAGTGGCACTGTTTGAATATATTAGAAGGTATGGCCTTGTCAAAGGAGACTGGCCTGGTTGGAGGAAGTGAATCCCTGGTAGGGGAGGGGTTTGAGGTTTCAGGGGCCCACACCAGGCTCAGTGGCTCTTTCAGCCTGCTGCCTTTGGATCTAGATGTAGAACTCTCAGCTACCATGTTTACCTGCATGCCACCATGCTACCTGCCATGATGATAATGTACTCAACTTCTGAAACTATAAGCAAGCCCCAATGAAATGCTTTCTTTTTATAAGAGTTGCCATGGTCATGGTGTCTCTTCACAGCAATGCACAACTCCCCACACCAGTGTGTCCATACAAATGGATGAAGTCTGAGGTAAATTACTATTTGTAACGGTGGTTCTAAATTATCAAAGTAGCTGGTGGATCCAACTCTAAAAATGTTTTCTTGAGGTGAGACATGCCTCTGTCTGAAATAAATAAGAAAGAGAATGCAAGTAGGAAGCAGGGTTAGAACCTCGTTAGTTAGTGTCAGGTAACCATGTATCCTGGTTTGCAAATGTTCCTTTTTGTTTAGAGACAGTGTTTCTCTGTATGACGCCTGGCTTTCCTGGAACGGGCTTTAGCTTGGATCTCAGCAGAAATCCACTTACCTCTGCCTACAGAGTGCTGGGATTAAAGGCATGCACCCCTACACCTGGCCTGGTTTGATTTTTTGCTGCTGTGCAAACATCATAACCAAAAGTGACTTGGGGAGAAAAGGGTTCACTTGGCTTACACCTTAAGGTAACAGTCTGTCATTGAGAGAAGTTGGGGACAAACTCAGGGCAGGAACCACGAGCAGAAACCGTGGAGGAATGCCATTTACTGGCTTGCTTTCTGGTTCCCATTGAATGGAAACCAGAAATTGGGTCCCTCAGCACCCACATTAAAAAACTGGCCATGACAGCAGGTACCTGTATAAACCCAGCACCGGGAGGCAGAGACAAGCAGATGCTGGGGGCCCTCTGGCCAGCTAGCGTAGGTGGATTTCTGTGAGTTCGAAGCCTAAGTGAGTTCCAGGAAATGTAGTTGATATTTTAGAGCCACCTTCACAAATAGTACTTTACCTCAGAAAGACCTCAAAAAGAGAGGCAGAAGAAGACACCCAACATTGACCAGGACTGCTTACCATGGATAGCTCTGGCCTTCTGCCTAAACCTTCATACCAGGAGCCCGAGAATGGACGTGGGGAGGCCACTACCTAACTTTCTTCCTCTTCCTGAATAAATCTGATAAAATACATGCTTAGTTGTTTCCAGTCTGTCCCATATCTAGAGTGACACCAAGAGCAAAACCTTGTAAATGTGCTTAGCTGGGGGTGATGTGCATGCTGTAATCCCAGGTCTGGAGAAGGGTAGACGGGATGAGAGTGAGTTTGAAAACAAAAAGCTAGCAGGTTTAAGAATGTCTTCTATTTTAATTATATTTCTAATGAGTTGAATTATGACTAGGGTAGAAACTTGTACACTGCCAAAACAAAAATAAATAAAGAGTATTTGTAAGCAAATGATAACTCCAATTCTAACTCTTGGGAAATCTAGTTTCTAGCATATGTCCTTTCCAGGGCATTTTATGAGCATTTGCACATGGTGGGATGTAAAACACTTTACAAATGTTTGGCTCTGGTTTCCACATGCTGTTTTTATTGTACCTTGCTTCTTCACTTCATATTCTCGTACTTGTAAATCATTACATTTAAAAAGTATAATCTTTATTAACTGAATTATTATATTGTTTGGTTGCATGTTCATATCCTGTCCCCAAACATTGGGACCATGTCTCAGGCTTCTGATTCATTGTTATATAGAATGTGGTTGCCTAACATCGTGGTGTATAACTTATTGATCTTTCTTTCAGATCGACTCCAGATGGCTAAGTCATTTTCCAGGTAAGCTGTTCACTTAGCAGCTCATGTGAGCACTAACCAGGGTACTCTGATTGTCACTGACTCTGATGACTTTGATAACCTTCATTCCTTCCAAAGCATCACCTGACTCTCCAGGGACACACGATTAAGAAGATAATAGGCTTGTGCTATTTGTTTGTTACTTCCTTGTATCCACCCCCTCCCTATTTCCTGCAAGCTAATGACCTTGTCCTCATCTACTTTCTAGTGTGGTAGTTTGATGGTGATGGAACTCTGTTGATGGGACCGAGTTCTTCTGTGGTGGTTGGTCTACTGGAGGTTGAACCCAGGCTTCACATATGCAATCCAAGTACTCTATCATGTGCTGGAGCCACAGTCTGCAACTAGATCCTTTAACTATATCAGTTAATTACATCAAGGTATATTGCTGGGCTGTGATGGTACACACCTTTATTTTTATTTTTCATTTTTAAGATTTATTTATTTATTTATTATGTATACAGTGTTCTGTCTGCATGTATGCCTGCAGGCCAGAAGACGGCACCAGATCTCCTTACAGATGGTTGTGAGCCACCATGTGGGTGCTGGGAATTGAACTCAGGACCTCTGGACGAGCAAGCAGTGCTCTTAATCACTGAGCCATTCCCCTGGTTCATGCCTTTAATCCAGCACTCCAGAAGCAGAGGCAGGTGGATCTTGGTGTGTTTGAGGGCAGCCTGGTCTACAAAGCAAGTTCCAGGACATCCAGGGCTACACAGAGAAACACTATCTAGAAAAAACCCAACCAACCAACCAACCAACCAAACAAACAAACAAACAAACAAAAAAGAAAGAAAGAAAGAAATATTGTATTATGACAAATACTTCATGCATTTCTCACTTAGAATTCTTTTTAGATTTAATTTTTGATACATAAATATTTAAAATAGATAGCCCATTAAATGTGTTATTTTTTCCCCTAAAACTCATTATTTTTGTGCCTCCAAAGTTTTATTTCCACTTAGAAGAAAGGTAAATATTAATCTACACTTTCTTTCAGAGGTTTAAAATTTATATTTCCTTTTTTTTTCCATTTTTGTAGTACAAAAAATGTCTAAGCTGATTTAAAAAATAACTAGTTTATTCAGTCAGTTATTAAACAATAGTGTTCTGGCCTGGGGAGATAGTTCCGTGGGTCAACGACTTGTCTCTCAACACCCACATAAAAAGCCAGATGTCATGGCACGTCCTTGCAACCACAGTGCTGGTGAGGCATAGATAGGAGGATCACTGTGGGTGCTGGCCAGCCAACCTAGACCAAGGTTGTGAGCTTCTGACCAAGGAGAGAGCCTACCTCAAAAACAGGGTGATGGCTCAAGAGGGTGTCTGAGGTTGACCTCTGGATGTCCTATGTGTACACACTCACACGCATCCATATGAACAGGAACACAGATATGTACATACACACAATTATTTTCTTTCCCTTTTGATTTTTTTGTTCTTTAAGTTATAAATAATTATAATTAAAATTGATTATAATTAAAGCCAATTTCTGGGCTTTTGCTTTGGTTACTAAATTATACATTTTTTCTTATATAAGTACAATGCTGTGTCGAATAAAGATTCATACTTGATTTCTCTAAACTAATCATATCTCATTAGTCTTAATGCTTCCATGTTTTTTCTTCAGAAAAAAAATTCCACACATCCCAAAATACAAAAGTAGAATCTTGATTAGAATTTTGTGAGCTTCAAAATGGCTTTGTGACACATGCATGCTTTCTCAGGATTTCTATTTCCTTCTCTATTGCTCCTCACTTCTTGGGGTCTTTCAGGAGCATTTTGTCATTTCCTTTGTGTGGATCCTACATAGTAAAAACTGCTTTGTTTTCGAATTGTCTTGCATTCTTCCTCCCAGTTGTAGATGGAAGAACAAGTTGGCTGGGCAAGACCTCTACCACTGAGCTTGGCCTCCAGACTCCTAATCTATTTTAATTTTTTCCATTTTATTGACTTAGTTGATACATAATGATTTTACACTGTACAATCACAGTGTATAGTAAAAGAACGTTATATTATCTTAAATTATGTGTATGTCTGTGCACATGAATTCAGGAGCCTGTGGAGGCCAGAACCATCAGATCACCTGGAGGAGCTGGAGTTATAGGCAGTTGTGAGCCTGGGGAGCCACCAGATGTGATTGCTGAGAATTGAACTCAGGTGGTCTGTAAAAGCAGCATATGCTCTTCACCACTGAGCCATCTCTCCAGCCTTTATTTTGCTACATTGTATAATAATCCTATCCTATCCTTTGCTATCCATGAGAAACAGTTACACTGATAATTAAAAAAATCCAGGCATCATATATATTTAAAGTAAATATATCAAATCCATACTGCCACTAGAAGTGGTATAGCTTGTTTCTTTTTAAGGAAAATCGAGTTAATTAGATTTATTGTTTTCAGCCGCTAGTGATTTGGCTGCCTGAATTTAAATTTCTATCATATGGAAAGTTTTATACTCGTTACATAAAAGCACCACAGATTTTTCCGTTCCCAGCATCGTCCCATGGTAGCTATATGCCACTCCTGGATAATAAACTTTTAAGTTAGGAACACATAGCAATATTACAGAATCCCCCTGGCAATATATATGGAGTGATAAACAGAACATTTGTGCAGGAAGAAGCCAAGGGCATAGGGTGGGAGAGCCTTGTGCACAAAGCATTTCCTGGTGACCTAATGCATTATGAATACAGGTTGGGGCAATAGAGTGCGGCTCCCTACACAGGTTAAGAAATTGTCCTAGGTGATATGAACTGATAAATACATAAGGAGACAAGTCATTCTCATTTCCCCAGAGCCAGTTGTTGGCTGATGCACGATAGTCATGTGTTTGTACTATGGATGTTGGTCCTAACCTGAGTACCAAGGGAGCTTTTGTGGGGACTCCTTGTGACACGGTTTCCCATGAACATAAACTCACCTTTTATTTCCAGCTTATTCATCAGCCCGAGAAACTTGGTTTAACTCAATGTACCAACCCAGGTTGCAGGTTGGAGTCGTCTTGAGAGTTTCTGGTTCAACTGCATTATATGATGCAGTTTTGAGAGAAGCGTGGACATTGAAATTTGGTAAGTTCCCCCAGGTGACCCCAATGTACAGGCAAAGTCGGGATTCTCCCGACCCTCTAGACTTGTTTTTTAAGCAACAACCAAGAAAGATAATATTGCTGCTATTTGTAGTGAAAATCCACCAGGAAACAGGAAGTCATCTCCTCCTATATCCAGAAGCTTTTTAGTGCTTTCTAGATGTTTTTATCGAAAGAAAAAGAGTGAGGGCTTAGAATGGAGCCAAAGTCTGGTTCTGATAGGAAGGGATGGAGCGCAGTATTAAGACCTGGCACTAGACCCATGTGGGAATAAGATGCATTCTTTTGAAGAGGAAAAAGCAGGGACTAGGAACCTGCCTGTACCCACCTCTGCTGTGTTCGGAGTGGGTTCACATTGTGCCACCTCAGCCTTCTGGTTTTCTCAGAGAGCAGCTACAGGTAAAGGTTTCAGGTGATTTTAATCCTTATTTATTCTCTTACTGAAGGAAGGGAAGGGGAAAATATGGTTAGTTTCCAAAGATTTCATACATAGTGAGACAGGACCTCCCATTACTCGGGCCTAAGATGTTTATTTTGACTCTGGGTCCGGTTGATTATGGTTAAAGAAAGCCTCCAGTCCTTACATGCTAAGAAGCTTGACAGATGTCAATTGTGATCTTTGGCTAAGATAAGTATGACAGATCGTTTTGTGAAACTCACCACCTTCACTAATTACCAGGCAAATGTCACCTACTTACATGGTCAATGCCACCATGAAGCCCAGGGCTTGCCCTTTGCTGCAACAGTCTGCTTGGCCTCCCAATATTTCAGTCTCCCTGACACTGTGCTTCTTTTAAGCCCCATTCTGCAATAATTCAAGTGCAATGACTTTCTGCACACACACACACACACACACACACACACACACACACACACACGCGCACACACATGTACACACACACGATAGAAGACATATCACAGGCATCCTTTTCCATATGGTGCTAGCTAGCAGTTTGGATTTAGTAGCAGTTTTTATAACTTTCAGCTTACCACTGAAATGTCAGAACCCAGGAGAATAAAACAACTTCTATTTTAGGTTTCAGATTCATTTGCTCTGATCTCTCAACCAGAAAAAAATGGGCTCTCAAGGCCCCTTTATTCTGAATATATTTAACTTGCAGCTCCCCGCTACCTTTCCAGTTTATTACGGGCGAGAGTGTCCCCGTATCTCCTCTTTGTTCACTTACTGACATTTATTGAACGCGTGCCATGAGGAGGAGGCTGTCCCCAGCGTTAACAAACTGACCTTTATGGCAGTGGAAACTAGGGTAAGAGAAACCACATTAAAAAAAAATTACACTGCTCCAAGACCAGGTCTTTAACTGAGGCAAAGGCTCACCTCATTTTTAACCAGTTCAAGAAATCTGAGCACAAAGCAGTGCAGATTAACTTGCTCCAAGAAAATTAATAAATTTTCCTCAGTACTGGCTTTTAAGACAGAGCTACATTTTATAATCCCCATGTGGCTTCGAAAAAAACTCACTGGAAATACTTAACTTTCGGCCCTTTTCACAAGTCACTACTTAGTGCTTTCAGACATGGTGTGTCTTTTCCACAGTTCCCCCTGGTCTACCAAGGAGTTGAATATCTTACTTCTGTTTATGCCTCATTTCAACAGAGAACTTATTTCCTGGCAGTTGTTTAACAAGGATAGTTCATATCAAATGTTGACCCATTTGATTATCACTAGTCTGAACAAGGATTATTCCTAAGATGTTTCAATGGAATTTTCTTCAGTAGAAGGTGGAATGACACTCTTAAATGATCATTAAAACATCACATAGATTTACAATGTTACAGATTTTTTTTTCAAGTCAATGGCATTTTAAAGTAATTTAGGGACCAACTAGTAAGGTTTTGGGGGAATATTTCATTATTAATTTGGCTGGCTGGAAGGAGTCTTTTTTTGGGTAAAAGAGAATTTGCTAGGTGAGAAGCCAATCTGGGCTGTTGGAATCTATAGCTCAGTTTGCTGTGAGAGCTTAGTGTGCCCCTATGACCACGGCATCAAGGCCCAGTGACACTTAAGGGCTCCATTCTCTTTACAGAAGGTCCCTAAAGCCACCTGTCTTTAACTGTGGGTCATTTGTCTAAACTGGAATCATCTGCGGTCATTTAGATTTCATGGTGTGGATTCATAAGGCCAGAGTTTGACTAGGAATTAAAACAATCTTTGAGGATGTACCAAACTTTAATCAAAGGACAACTTCCTGCCGATTGAAGGTTAATGGTGCTTCATGGACATAAGTCCTCTTACTTTGTCAAGTTTATTCATGGTATGCATGAGTTAAATTCCCAACCATCTACAATCCATCTATAATCTATTTCAAAGTTCAGAAAAAGAGAAGTTATTGTGAATTATTCTCAGTCTCAGTGACATAGGCATGAGCAGGGAACTGTGGAGTTTTGACTGATTTTCATCTTCATGCGATGGAATGCATGCCGAACCTAGTTTCTCTCTGCCAAAGGCATAAGAACTTTCTCTCTCCCCCCCCACCCTTTCCTTCCTAGAAATGACTAATGCATGAAAATGCTTACAATGTCCATTATGCCTCAAATCATAGAGTGAAATCTCTTTTCATTTGGAATTCGTTTTTCAGAAACATTCCCATCCTGGTTTCCTTGGAGATCTCTGACTCATGCTACCCAGTGTAAGGTTAGAAACCAAAAAAGAAAAAGAAAAAAATGTCATTTTCTGTTTTTTCCTTTCTATGTGGCTCCCAATGGATTCCTTTGTCCACATCCTCTTCTCTCCATCTGGCCGATGACATCCCATACTCCTCTACATCCAACTGTCTTTTCCATAAGCACCAACTGCGTTCTTCATCTCCATTTCAGTAGCTGTATGAGGCTATTAAGCAAGTGAAACATGGCTGGTCCAAAAGAACAAAGAACGCATTGACAACTTTTCGTCTACATTCTGAAATAATAGTACCTCAGATATATTAGTTCAATTAAATGTATTACTAAAATTGGATTAAAAATTGAATGTGGGTACTAGAAAGCTTGAAATTACTTAAGTACCACATTTGTCTCTTGCCTTATATTTTCACTGGGCAGTACTATTTCATAGGTTTTGTTTTTCTTCAAAGGCCTAAAATACCGTAGAAATTAAAAAAGATATTTCTAGGCCAGGTGTAGTGACTTTGAGGCCAGTCTGGGCCACAATACGAGGACCCAGTCTTAAGTCAGCCAATCAACAAAATTAATAAACAAAAAAATTGTCAGCCAGATAAAAATAACATAGAATTTAAAATTCTTCTTAGACACAATGAAATACTCTAAAAATAATTCTTGTTTTTGACTCTGTGTGTGTGTGCCTGTTTGTGTGCCTGTTTGTGTGTGTGTGTGTGTGTGTGTGTGTGTGTGTGTGTGTGTGTGTTCAAGAGAGAGACAGAGACAGAGAGAGACACAGAGAGACAGGGATATGCTGGAGATAGAACCCAGAGCTCTGTGCTTTATGGTTGAGCTACACCCCTAGTCCAAGTCTATGTCTGTTCATTCAACTGATATCATTGAGTATCTAGTGTGTGCTTGGCATTAGTCATATGTGGTCATGAACAAGACCCAGGTTTTGTTCTTTAGGGGTTTTCTGTAGAGCACTGAGTAACAAATGTCCCTAAAGGGTCACCTGTAACGTGGCAGAAAGGAGGACAGTAAAATACTAAATCTAGACAAGTGGTGGGGGAGGTTCAGAGGAGACCATGTGCCAGCTTCCTGAGGGAGGCCACCGCATTTTAAGAGGCAGTTCTCATTCTTGTTTGCATTATATTAACTCACTTTTACATAAAACACCTGGGATTCGAACATCCACATGCAGCAATCCCTGAAAGTTTCAAGGATAAGCAAGCCGAGTTCATGTACCCTCTGACTGAAAGCTCCCAAGAATAAGTAAGTGGAATTCAGGTACTCTCTGACACTTTCCACAGTTTGAAGCATGACAGATTGTGAGTAAGAACATCTGGATAAATACCCCCTCTGAAATCCTTAATTTTTCTCATTCCATTAACAATGAAAACACTTCCAAGTAGAGAAGTTACCTGGCTGTTCTGACAGACAGGCTGAGAATCGTCTGTTACTCCCTGACGATCAGTAGCAAGGTGGTATATCAGCAGCAGGGTAGGCTTCTGGAACACACAGGGTTTGCATCTTCTGGGAGTGAGGTCAGTCAGTTTCTTCAATGGTGAAGTCAGGAGCATGTAGCACCTCACCAATTTACGAGGATCAAATGATAAAGTGCATATAATTTTGGACACAGTGTTGGGACTTAGAAAGTGATGAATATACAAGTGGCACAGTTATAACTTGGAAAATAGAATTATTTGAAAGCAAATGGATTTAGTAAGAGTCCAGTAGACAGAATATAAAGACATATAACCCTGCTCAGAAAAGGGAATAAAAACATAAGAAGAAGAAGAAGGCATCAATCATTCTTGTGCTGGGTCTGGGAGTGAATAGAAAGAGATGCTTATTTTAATAAAAAATCAGTAAGCGCAATACTCAAAGTTGCTCCTTCCTTTTTTTAACCCCTTGGGGGTTTTGTGTTATGTCGTTGGACCCTTTTGTTGGGACTGCTGGCTCCCCAGTAATGATATGGAGATTTATTATTAATAAGCTCGGCTGATACCTTAGTCTTGTTTTTAATTGGCTCTTATAACTTCAATGAACACATTTCTATTCATCTACATGTTGCCATGTGATTTGTGGCATTTGCCTATTCTCTTGCATGTCTTGCCCCTTCTCTGTCTGGCTTGAGACTCTTCGTGACTCCTTCCTTCTCCTTCTCTGCATTCTCTCTGCCCCCCAAATCCTGCCTAGCTATTGGCCATTTAGCTTTTTATTAAACCAATCCGAGTGACAAATATTTACACTGTACAAAAAGATTATTCCATACCATTGTTATTTCTATCATAAGGGCCTAAAGTTTTATTTGTAGGAAGTTGGTATGAGTTCAATTTTTTACATTTAAAAACATTTATTTTTATCTTACGTCTATACATGTTTTGAGTGCATGCACACGGTGCTCTTGGAAGAAGGCACTGAATCTTCTGGAAATGAGCTACAGACAGTTGTGATCCTCCATGTGGGCACTGGGAATGGAACCCAGGGCCTTTGGAAGAGCAGCAAGTCCTCTTAACACCCAAGCCATCTCTCTTGATCTCAGACGAAGGATAGAGAAGCAATCAATCTTTGTGTGTGTGTGTGTGTGTGTGTGTGTGTGTGTGTGTGTACACATGATTGTATGTGTGTACATGTTTGTATGTGTATGCATGTGTGTGTGTGTGTGTGTATGGAGGCCAAAGGTCAACACCAGATGTCATCTTCAATATTGCTTCATCTGATTGATTGATTGATAGCTTTGCTCACTGAGCCTGGAGCTCACATACTTGGCTAGGCTGGTCAGCAAGCCTGGGTAATTCCTACCTTGGCTGGAATTATAAACACCATGACTGACATGTTGCATGGGTGTTGGGGGCTCCAAATTCAGGTGTGCAGACTTGGCCTGCTAAGCCCTTTATTGACTGAGCCATTGCTCCAGCCCCAATCTTTTCAACTGAGATAGAATGAACCAGATTATCTATTCCTCAGACCTGTTTTGAGGAATTATGATTTAAAAGTTCTTTCTTATTTCTGAGTAACCAAGGCTATTGGAAAGTAGTCATAACATTCCTTTACTTACTTCCACACATGTCTGTAATGTGTGTGTAGTAATGACTTGATTTTTACTGTTGAGAATAGGTGTATACTCATTGTGTTTTTAAATTTGACTCATTTCTGAGATTCAGGGTTTTTTTTTATTAATTCAACTTATTTATTTATTTTACATCCCCACTGCAGTTTCCCCTCCCTCCTCACCTCCCTGTCCCTCCCCCATCTCCCCTCTGCCTCCCCCATCCACTCCTCCATTTCTGTTCAGAAAGTGGCAGGCCTTCCATGGGTATCAGGGTACCAACAAAACATAGGAAATCAAGTTGCTGTAGGACTAAGCACCTCTCTTTGTATTAAGCCTAGGGAAAGCAACCCAGTATGAGGAATAGGTTCCCCAAAGCCAGCTAAAGCATTACGGACAGTCCCTGCTCCCATTCTTAAGAGGACCGCAAGTAGACCAAGCTACACAATGTCACATATATGTAGAGGGCGTGGGTTGGTCCCATGCAGGTACCGTGTACATTCGTTCTTACTCATTACACTGATCATTTTTATCCTTATTAATAAAGAATCATATTTTGTTTTGTTGGTATTTTTTAATGGGTCATTTTTATCTATTATTTTTGTTTTCCTTTCTTTCTACTATTTTCTTCTGCTTTCTCTCTCTCTCTCTCTCTGTCTTTTTATAGCCCCCTGAATAGAAAGCTTTAAACTTTTCTCATTATCCAAGGTTAGGTTTTATATATTTATATATTTCTCTCATTTCTGTTTTGGTTGTATTTATTAAATTTTCAGTTTCTTCATCATTTTTCAATTCAAATAATTTTTCTTTTTAAAATTTTATCTGTATATATTTTTAAATATACAGCCTTGATGCAGGGGGGAGGGGTTTAGACCTGCCTAAACTGAATGTACCAGGTTTTGCTGACACCCCATGAGAGGCCTTATCTTTTCGGAGGAGGGGATGGGGGGTGGGTTGGCAAGGGGAAGGTTGGGGGGTGGGCGGAGCAGGAAGAGGAATGAGAGGGGAATCTGTGGCTGGTATGTAAGATGAATAAAGAAAAAGTTTTTAATAAAGAAAAAAAAAACGAAAAAAAAAAAATAAAGATGAGGTTTACCAAAGCTCTGTTTAGAGAAAGTCGGGTTACAGGCTTTCAATCTTCCAAACTCTCTTAAGTTGTGTATTTAGTAAATATGCTTAAATATTTGTCATATTTGATGTAGAAGATACAAAACTAAATTTTTGAGCAGCAAGCACTTCTGAATGCCTGATTTAATAAGTATTTGTTGGAGCTAAAACAATTTATTTATTATTTATTGATTGATTGATTCTTCTCTTGTATATTTCATCTTGATTGCAATTTCCCCCCCCTCCACTCCTCCCAGTCCCTTCTCCTACTTCTCCTCTACCCCAGACCCATTGCCCCTCTGTCTCCTCTCAGAAAAGTGCAGGCCTCCCAGGGCTAGCAATAGAAAATGGCATAATAAATTAAGACTAGGCACATAACCTCCTATCAAGGCTAGACAAAGCAACCCAGTAGGAGGAAAAGAGTCCCCAAAGTAAGCAAAAGAGTCAGAGACAGCCCTGCTCCCACTGTTAAGAGTCCTACAAGAATACCAAGCTATACAACCATAACATGTATGGATCTAGCACAGACCTATATAGGCTCCCTGATTGTCACTTCAGTCTCTGTGAGTACCTATGAGCCCTGCTAAGTGGATTCTGTGGGTCCATGTTCTTGTAGTGTCCTCACCCTCTGGCTCCTACAATTCTTCCTCCCCCTCTTCTGTGGGATTCCCTAAGAGCTCCTCCTAATATGGCATCTGTGGATCTATGCATCTGCTCCTATCAGTTGCTGAATGAAGCCTTTCTGATGACCATTCGGCTAGGTACCGATCTATGAATATAGCAAAATATCATTAGGAGTCTTTTTTTTTTTTTGCCAATCATGTTTGATTTTATCCTAGTTCTCTGTGCTATCCAGCTTCTAGTTCCTAACCATTTGTGGTATTTTGAATGTAACTGGTCCCCATAAATTCATAGGGAGTAGCATTATTAGGACGTGTGGGCTTGTTGGAGTAGGTATAGCCTTATTGGGGGAAATGTGTTCAGTTCACTTCCTGTTGCCTGCAGATCAAGATGTAGAACTCTCAGCTCCTTCTCCAGCACTATGCCTGCCTGCATGCCACCATGTTTCCTGCCTGGATGATAAGGGACTCAACCTCTGAAGCTGTAAGCCACCCCAATTAAATGTTTTCCTTTATAAAAGTTGCTGTGGTCCAATGGTGTCTCTTCACAGCAAATGAAACTCTAAGATGCTATCCAAGCAATGTCAAGCATGGTCTCTCTCTCCTGTGTGGGCCTCAAGCTGCACCAGACATTAGCTGGCCACTCCCACAATTTCTGCATCTTTCAGGCAGGACAAATTGTAGGTTGAAGGCTTTATGATTAGGTTGATGTCCCAGTATCACCCCTGGAAGCCTTGCCTGGTTACAGATCATCTGGTTTTTTTTTTTTTCTTTCAGTTTGTTTATATGGTGGATTATATGGGCAAATTTTCATACATTGAACCATCCCTGCGTCTCTGGGATGAAGCCTACTTAATCATGGTGGATGATCTTCTTGATGTGTTCTTGAGTTCAGTTTGTGAGTATTTTATTTATTATTTTCACATCTAGGTGCACAAGGGAAATTGGTTTGTAATTCTTTTTCTTTGTTGAGTCAGTGTGGTTTGGGTATCAGGGTGACTGTGGCCTCATAAAAAGAATTTGGCAATGTCCCTTCTGTTTCTATTTTATGGAATAATTTGAGGAGTATTGGTATTATCTTTTCTTTGAAATTCAGGTAGAATTCTGTGCTGAAGCCATCTGGCCCTGGGCTTTTTGGTTGTGAGATTTTAATGGCTGCTTCTATTTCCTTAGTGGCTACAGGTCTATTTAACTTGTTTGTCTGATCTTGATTTAACTTTGGTAAGTGTTATCTAGTGAGAAAAGTGTCGATTTCTTTTAGATTTTTCCAATAATATGACATACAAGGTTTTAAAATATGTTCTAATGATTCTTTGGATTTCCTCAGTATCTGTTGTTATGTCTTCCTTTCATTTCTGATTTTGTTAATTTGGATATTCTGTGTCTTTTAGTTAGTTTAGATAAGGGTTTGTATATCTTGATGATTTTCTGAAAGAACTAACTATTTCATTGATTCTTTGTATTGTTCTCTTTGTTTCTATGTCATTGATTTAAGCCCTCAGTTTGATTATTTCCTTCCATCTACTCCTCTTGGATGTGCTTGCTTCTTTTTGTCTACAGTTTTCAGGTGTGATGTTAAGTTGCTAGCATGAGATCTTTCTAATTTCTTTATGTAGGTACTTAGTGCTCTGAACTTTCCTCTTAGCACCACTTTCACTGTATCTGTAAGTTTGGGTATGTTGTATATTCATTTTCAGTTAATTCAAGGAAGCATTTAATTTCTTTCTTTATTTCTGCCTTGACCCAGTAGTAATTCAGTAGAGAGTTGTTCAGTTCCCATGAGTTTGTAGGCTTTCTGTTGTTTCTGTTGTTGAAACATAGCTTTAATCCAAGGTGATCTGATAGGATACAGAGGGTTATTTCAATTTTATTTTATCCATCAATACTTTCTTTGTGACCAATGATATGGTCAATTTTGGAGTAAGTTCTGTGAGGTACAGAGAAGAAGGTGTATTCTTTTGTGTTTGGGTGAAATGTTCACTAGATATCTGTTAGGTACATTTGGTTCATAATAGCTATTAGTTCCAGTATTTTTCTGTTTAGTTTTTGTCTGGGTGACCTGTCTATTGGTTAGAGTACAGTATTGGAGTCTCCCACTATCAATATGTTAGGGCTGATTTTGTGAATTTTAGCTTTAATACTGTTTCTTTTACAAATGTGGGTGCCCTTGTGTTTGGGGCATACTTGTTAAGAGTTGAAATGTCATCTTGGTGGATTTTTCCTTTAGTGAATATGAAATGTCCTTCCCTGTCTCTTTTGATTAATTTTGGATTGAAGTCTATTTTGTTAGATATTTGAATGACTATACCAGCTTGCTTCTTATGTTCATTTTCTTGGAAAAACTTTTTTCAACTCTTTTGTCTATTGATTATATATGTGTGCTGGCATACACACTGGAGCTCATGCATGGAGGTCAGAGGGCAACTTCAAGAGATCATTCTCTCCTTCCACTTCTGTGGGTTCTAGGGACCAAACTCAGGGTGTCAGACTTGGGGATTAGTGCCTTTCTGTCATCTTATCAGTCCCCTACATTCTTATGATTAGTTTTGGTAAAATATATTTAATTTTTCTTTTAATTTCAATTCTGCCAATCTTCATATTTAAACTATGTTTTGAAAAATATCATACATTTGTTTTTTTTAAAAAATCAACTTCTTCAAAAAAGATTAGTCCATTTTACATTTAATACTGTAATGACTTAGACTGAATTCAAGTCAAGCATCTTGATGTTTCTTTGGTTCTGCTGATGATAAATCTACTTTTTCACTGTCAGAATTACCTTTGTTCTGTTTTTTTTTAGTGAAAGATACTTTTCTTGGGCATAGAATTCTAGGCAAGTGGATCTTTCTTTTTCTTTTAGCATGCCAAATTTGTTTTCAATGTCTTTGGTTTTCATTACTTTCCTTTGGCCACAAGATTCCCATCATCCTGATTAATGTTGTTTCCCTAAACATAATGTGTGGAAAAGTACTGGAATATACTGGAAAGCAGCATTCTACTGGAAAAGTGGGAAGTCCCTCTCTCCCAGTCTTCAGACTCTCCTTCATCTTGATCTTCAGCAGTCTGACTTTATGTTGGCTATGGTCATGTCTTTGTATTTAATCTTTAGGAGACTTACTGAGCATGCTGCACTTGTGAGCTGATAACCCTGCTCAGTTTGGGGGATTTCTCACTTTTAAGTCTTCAAATGGCACCACATGCTCATCTTTCTTTTTGTGCATATATACACACATTAGGTCAAACATAAGGTATCCATTGGATTTATTATTTAATGTATTATACTTTCAAACCTTAAATTTCTTTTTAAGGGGTTTCTTTTTTCCCCTATTAAAATTATTCATTAATTTCTTCTTCCAGGCTATTTTCATATTCATGGTAATAATTTCAAAGTCCTAGACTGCTAATTTGAACATGTAGGCAATCACTAAATATTCTTTTGTTAGTTAATTTTCATTGGTTTTGGATCATATTTCTTCTTCACATTTTTGTTATGTACTAGATATCACATATAAAACCCAATAGAAGCTGAAATAGACATTAATTTATCTCAGAACATCTTTGCTTTGTTCTCTCTCCTTGATTCTAGACTCCGGTCTAGACTCTAAAGCAATGGTTCTCAGTCTTCCTGTGACCCTTTAATACAGTTCTTCATGTTGTGGTGACCCCCAACCATAAAATTATTTCATTGCTACTCCATAAATATAATTTTGATGCTGTTATGTATTGTAATGTAAATATCTGATATGCTACCCCAAAGGGGTTGTGATCCACAAGTTGAGAACCAGTGGTCTCGAGTGTGGAAGGCTGCTTTCAACCTAATGAGAAATGTAGCACATACAGCTCTGAGCTCCTTGGTTTCTGGTCACTTCTGTCTTTGAGTATATGATGGCTACAAGTAATGCTCTTTTTTTTTTTCAACATTTGCCTCTCAGAACCAAAAGACCTTGTCCCTTGTCTTCTTTCTCTAATTTATTGTCACTGTCAATGGTGCTGCATATTCAGGGAAACTCCCAAGGTGAGCATTTATAGATGGATATTTTAAGCATTTGGACTCCTTCAGATTTCAATCTTACTTGCCAACACACACGTGGAGGTTGAGACTTTTAGTCAATTCATCTTTTCACAGCCAAAGTTTCAACTTTTACTGGTCTCATGCCTCTCTGCAATCCCCTAGACTTTGCCAAAGCCCTTAGAAATCAAAGTGAGCAATAGTTTCTACTTGCTTAGGGAGAGCTCATTATTCTCTGGAATATTATTCACTTTGACTTACTTGCATCCAAGCATTTTTAATAGATATAAAGAAAAATATATATTTCTATATCATTTTATGATTTCTATCATTAAAGTGGGAGTAATAAATTTAGAGGGGGGATTTCTACATCTTAACAAAGGAAATGATATGAAAAATCTTTAATTTTCTTGATGCAATGACCAGGTTTTTGAAATCTGAGCTTAGAGTTCTTTTTTTTTAAGTTAAAAATTATATTTATTATTTGTGCATCTCTGTGTGTGTGTTTGTGTGCCTGTGTGTATGTGTGTGTGCACTAGCACACTATTGGTTTTTATTTGCTTATTTGAGAAAAGGTTTCACTATGAGCCCTAGATGGCCTAGAACTCACTATGTAGAATAGACTGGCTTCCAATTCACAGATTAGCTTGCCTCTGCATCCCCAGTGTTGGAATTAAAGGCATGTGCTCTCACATCTAGCCAAAATCTTGGATTTCTTACCCATAGCAACCATACACAGTTTTTATTAAGGTTACCCCATTTCGCCTGGAAACTGCTAAATTTTGATTGAAAAAGGTATTTATAAAACAGTAAAATTGATTTTTTTTGGACAGAAATATTATGTACCTATTACTAATATGTTCCAGGAATGACTTTTTTTTTTTTTAAACCTGAAGATTATCTGCCCAGCAGATCATACACTGGATGGGCCAATGAATGGCCACACAGTCTAATTAATGAGTGATAGTCCTTGAACTGAGCACTATAACCCACAAAATAGCTTTGAGAATACAGACTCAGCACACATAAAGTGCCTAGAATAAGTAAAGAATAAATAAATACCTTCCTAAAGTTAATGCAAACATTTGACCACGATTGCAATAAGATGCTATTTAAAAATTTATTTTAGAGTCTGGGAGGATGTCTCAGCCAGTAAAGTGCTCTGTGTGCAAATATGAGGACCTAAGTTTGGTTCCCAGAATCCATGTAAAACAGCCAAGCCTGGTGGTGCTGTTGTCCCAGTACTGAGGAGGAGGAAACAGAATTCCCGGAACCTCCTGGCCACCAGCCTAACGCACTTGCCAGGGAGAGATCCTGTCTCAAAAACAAAACAAAACAAAACAAAAAAATAAAGTGGTTGGCTCCTGAGGAGTGACACTTGACATTGACCTCTAGCCTCACATACATTTTCACATATGTTCTTGTACACACGCATGTAATTTCACACATACCTATATATACACACACAATTTCCTTTAAGCCACTGAATTATTTTTACACCCACAATATGGCTGTTTTTTTTTTTTTTTTTTTTTTTTTTTTTGTAATGTGATTGAAGCCACTTTGGTTTTAGGCATTCTGAAAACAGGGATTTTTAGATGTGGATACTTCAGGAATATAGACAAATGATAAAGTTTGTCCCATAAATGCTTCCTAGATATTCACCATATATTGTAGTTGAAAATAAGCCCAGAACATAAACTCACTTGAAATTTTGGTCTATAATATCATTAGAGATACTTTTAAACAAAGTGTCAAGAAGATTGTTAAACATGCTCCTGTTTCATTTCTTACCAAGGAAGTTAACACTGTAAAAAAAAAAAAGACAAAGGAAATGCCTCAGTTATTGTTCTATCACTATGAAGAGACACCATGACCAAGGCAACATATAAAAGACAGCATTGAGCTGGGGGCCTGCTCACAGTTTCAGAGGTTGAGTCCATGACGATCATTGTGAGGAGCATGGCAATGCGCAGGCGTGGCGCTACAGCAGATCTGAGAGCCTACATTTTATCTGCAAAGAGAAAGAGACTGGACCTGGTATGGGCTTTTGAAACTTCAAAGTCTACCCCCAATGACACTCCTCCTCCAACAAGGACATACCTCCTAATTCTTGTCAAAACAGTTCCACCAACTAGGGACCAAGCATTCAAATATATGAGCATATGGGGTCACTCTCATCCAAACCACCACAGGATGTAACATTCAACAAGTGTCTAGATTATCCATCATTTATCTACAGTAGCTCAGAGGAGTTTAACTTAAGCCAATGAAATGGAAGCTCGCTAACATAGTGGAGTTGGCATTTTCTTTGGGCTGCCAACCAGCTCACAAATAAAGACATGGAGACTTATTATTAATTATGAATGCTCAGCCTTAGTTTAGGCTTCCCACTAGCTCTTTTAACTTAATTTAACCTGTTTATATTCCTCTACATTTTACCTCAGGGCTTTTTACCTTTCTTTTATTCTGAATGTCCTACTTTCCTACTTCCTCAGTGTTTGGCTAACAGGGCCACAGATGGCTGGCCTTCAGCTGGCTGGTTGGCTCCCCCTTTCTCTCTACCTGCTAGCCCTACCTATCCTTCCTCTGCCTACCTATTGATTGTTTGGTTTTTTATTAGACCAATCAGGTGCCTTAGGCAGACAAGGTAAACCAGGAACACATCTTTACATAGTTAAACAAATGCAGCATAAGTAAATGCAACACATCTTTGTATAGTTAAACAATTATTCTGCAACACAAACAAATGCAACACATCTTTACATAGTTAAACAAATATTCTATTTTTGTTTAACTATGTAACATTGTGTTTATTTTCTTTATCTTTTAGATATGAAAAAGCAACAAAAATTTTGAAAGGTCACTAACATGTCCTGACACACACAAGTTACCAGCAAAAGTATAATTGAAACCCATTTTCTTTTTTTTATTAAGAAATTTTTTTATTCATTTTACTTACCAATCAAAGATCTCCCTCTTCCCTCGTCCTGACCCTTCAGCCTCCCCCTCCCAACCCACCCCCCATTCCCTCCTACAAGAAGGTAAGGTCCCCCATGAGGAGGTACATTTAGTAGAGGCAGGTCAAGCCCCTCCTCCTGCCTCAAGGCTGTGCAAAGTTTCCCATTATAGGTAATGGGCTCCAAAAAGCCTGCTCATGCACCAGGGATAGATTCTGAGCCTACTGCCAGGGGACACCTTAAGCAAATCAAACTACACAACTGTCTCACTGTGCAGAGGGCCTAGTCTAGTCCCACGCGGGCTCCACAGCTATTGATTTAAATTTCATGAGTTCCCACTAGCGTGGTTTGGTCGTCTCTGTAGGTTTTCCCATCATGATCTTGGTGCCTCTGCTCGCAGAATCCCTCTTCTCTCTCTTCAACTGGATTCCTGGAGCTTGGCCTGGTGCTTGGCTGTGGAACTCTGCATCTGCTTCATCCATTTTCAAAGCTCAATACGCAGTCTTCATTCACACACTTAGAAAAAAGTCTAGAACATTGCCTTTGAAGTATATTCATCATTTTAATAATCATAAACTGAATAGCTTCAAGTGGTTAAATTTGAGAAGACACCATGTGACTTAATTTTCATCAATTTAAATCTGATATGTAGTTTGGCCTGTGTAGGCACCGAGTACATTCTAGTCTGAGGGAATAAATAGATTTGTTATTTGTACTTTCAGTCATTTATGCAAGAATTATTTTCATCTTTTTAGAAACAAGTTGCCATTACTAATAGTTTTCAGAATTGAAGCAGTTTCCAAAAGTTTCTTTGTATTGGGAAAAATTATAAATACCAACGATAGAAGGAACACTTTGTTGGAGTAACAGACACAGTGGAGTGTCTTGTCACAGCAAACATATCTTAACTGTCACTGAGTGACTCATTCCAACTAACATCTTCAAACTGCATCATGGTTTCGGTAAGCGTCTCCACAGAGCCATGTATTACTGACTCACTCGCTAGTCTGTGCCCCTGTGGGAAGACGATTGGATCTTTAACGAGTGTAACAGTGGGAAGATGTTGGAGAATGGGTGATGCCTCTGAAGGGGTTGTTGGCACCTAAGTGCCTTTCTCTTTTTCTTTGCTTCCTGTCTGCCACGTAGTGACCAGCTCCCCCCCCCCCCCCCCCCGCCCCCCATGTGCTCCCACAGTGATGTTCAACCACAGCACAGACAGAAAGCATCAGTCCAAGTGATCATGGACTGAAACGTCTGAATGAAGGGCTGAATGAGCTTTCCCTCTCTGCAAGTTATTTTTAGGCATATGGTCCCAGGGATGGAAAGCTGATGACACACTGCTTGTTTCTGACACTCTATCTTTAGAACTCAACAAACAGGCTGAAAGTTTTTAGTGGGGTTTCATTAAAAATGTATTTAGCAATAAATATTCATTGCCTCCTAAACTGGAGGCAGTAGAACTTGGGATGTGAGATGACAGAGGGTTTTCAAAATGGAGTTATATGGACAGTTGATATTTGATGGACACATATTTTGTGGTGAGTTCTGGGATGTACTCTCTTGCATACATATTTAGTGAAAACCACTCTATAGGGAGATGTCTGTTCATTTGGTAGACAAAGAAAATAGGGCTTTGTAGTATCATATGCAATATATCCAGTGGAAAATTTAGAAACATGACAATAAGGAGATAACGCTAATTACTGATAGAGGGACAGTTTATTCCACAACTACTTAAAAAATTCAAAGTAGATCTGAACAAAAATAAATTAGCTTCAGCTGGGCAGTGATGGTGTACGCCTTTAATCCCAGTACTCGGGAGGCAGAGGCAGGCAAATCTCTGTTTGTTTGAGGCCAGCCTGGGCTACAGAGTGAATTCCAGGACAGGCTCCAAAGCTAGAGAGAGAAAACCTGTCTAGGTTTTCATAGCTCATCACTAGGCTCAACCTGTTTTTCTGCATTGCTGGATATTGAACTCAGGACCTTGCACTTGCGAACCATAGTTTTCCACTGAGTCCACGCTCCAGTCCTCTGCTCAGACTGTTGAACTAGTAATAATGCCAGCATTGTTCTAATGACATGAGTGTTCTCACATGCGGCTAGTGAAGGGACAAATTAGACTTCTCCAGGGAGCACTTTGTTGTATAAGTTAAGTGACAGTGTTCTGTGTTAGCACATGTGTTTATGTTCATGTATGCACACATAGAATACATTTTTGTAGAAACATGATTTCAGTTAATAATTCTTAATAAACATCATTATAGTAATACCAATTTGATAATGAAATTGGACTAACAATGATTATGAGAATTTTAAAGGAAGTAATTTTGCTTTGATGTAAAAAATTAGTGTTCATTCATTAAAAAACAAACAAACAGAAAGAGAGCCTTTACTAGCCCACCTGAGTAGTAAGTGGTATATTTGAGACTTGAAGAGGCCAGGTCATGTGAAAATTATACTCATATATTTAGTTCACAATAGTTAGCTACTGGGTTCTCAACCTAGCTTGGATCTCACTATCTATTTTGGAGCAAATCGTTATACTCTGGGAACAGTTGCTACTTCATCTGTAAAGGAAATTATTGGGAAGCCTAGCTGTATAACACAATGAAGAGGTTCAAATGTAAAGTTAGTCTGGAATACTTAGATCCAAGTATCCTGGCAGTGTTAGAATGTACTGATCACCTGCTCTGGATAAATAGCCTTCTAATTCTGAGACAAAGACTAGAGTTTTCTTGACATAAGATGGACTTCCATGCAGCTCACTGCAAAATGACTCTCTACCCATTATAATGGTGTCTTAGAAACCATTTGGGCCTTGTGGATATATATACACATACATACATGTATGTATATATATGAATGTATATATGTATGTATATATATATTTAATATATTGGGAGCCATGCACATATATATCATGTATTCATTTGCTATAGGGATATATGATTTTTTAAAATTATTTCTTGTTACTATCACAAACCAGACTCTGAATAGTGAAACCATTATCCTTTTTAACCTTTTCTTTATTTTTATTTCTGAGAAATGTGAGCAAACTGGAAATGCTTTTTTTACTCTAAGAAGTTGTAATTTCTTGGGCAAAGTTTATCTCCACTAAATAAAGTTAAAATTTACTTAACTTTATTTTATGTGCATTGGTGTGAAGGTATCAGATCCCCTGGAACTGGAGTTATAGACAGTTGTGAGCTGCCATGTGGGTGCTGGGAATTGAACTCAGGTCTTCTGGAAGAGCCAGTGTTCTTAACCACTGAGCCATCTCTCCAGCCCCTGAGATATATTATCTTTAAGATCATGTCCTAATAGGAAGCCTGTATCTGCATGGAAGTTACGTCTGAGGTGTGTGTGTAAGGTTAATAGAGGAGGTGTTCAATGTACGGCACAGACTCCTGTGAAAATTTCCTATGCAACCCAGTGCCATGTACAATGAATATGAACAGTGAACATTTTTAAAAATCCACTTTTTATAACCCATAGAAAAAGCACTAGCCATGACACATTTATATGTAAATGTTTGGGAAACAGTAATGTGCTATTAAAAGGGTAAGTAAATTCAAAACACATTACATTTTCTTCTCCTTTCCATGCACTATACTAGATGTCAGGGAATATTTTAGCATGGGAGTACTGTGCACAAAGGTGTAGATAAGTCTCAGAAAGCCGCTGAAATAGCAATGCAGACTGGTTCACTGGAGTAGGAGAGATGGAGCAGAGTCAGAAGTTTCTCCACTATGAGAGAAAGCTCCTTGGAGGAGATGATAGGTTCCAGAAGAGAGAATAGGAAAGTGGGTTGAGTAGCAAAAAGCATGTCAAAGTGAAGAAAAAAAACATGCACCAAGGGACAGAAGACTAAAGGTCCAGGGCACCATCAGGGTTGAAGAAGATGTTTGGTGTGGCTCAGCACCCTACAGAGAACCCAAGAGCTAAGAACGTAATCTCAAGGAGTGGTAGGAAAGCAGCAGTCCGATACGGGAGGTTCTGTGCTCTTCCTAAATGTTTCTGGCATAACCTTGATGAAATGCCGCTGGAGGATTCCAAGCAGGGAGTTCCACGATAAGCCTGCATTTCTGAGATTGCTTACAGTGGAGTGTGGTGAGCTCCTGTACCCAGCAGGCCCCAAGAGTTCAGTGTGGAGCGTCCTCCACACCCAGAAGAAGAACATTGATCACAGAGGAGTAATTGTGCCAAGGAAGGGCTCAGACATGGTGGGGTCTTCTAAAGAAGGGCTTCCTCCAGCAATGTGACAGGGATATCTAGAAATGTGTGTGTGTCTGTGTGTGTGTGTGTGTGTGGGGGGTTGTTGTTGTTGTTGTTTGTGGCATTTTTGTCTGTTTCCTTTTATGTAGCTGAGGATAGCCTTGAACTTCTGATCTTTTCCCTTCCCACCTCTGTAGGACTGGAGTTGGTGATGTGACCTTATCTAGTTTATGTGGAGCTGGGGATTGAACCAAGTCATCCTGCATGCTAGATAAGCACACTACCAAGCAATTCCCAGCCATAGAAATAAAGTTCTATGAACCTGGAGTAACTAGCAACTATGTCCAAGGATGAGTAAATCTATAAAATACCTTAAAAAGGAAATAGCATACACAAGGAAAAACAGTAAACTGGGAAAAGAAATGAACATTAGAATAAATGAAGAGACTATATTCTTGGGTGGAAAGACACAATATCTAAATATCTCAATATGGCCCAGACTAACCTGTAGTTCTAAAGCAGTACAAGTAAAACCCAGCAAGAAATCTTAAAGAAATACAATAAGGACATTAGGGGAAATTTATAAAAGAGAATTTCAAAATATGACTTCAAAACTTGTGGTAAATATGAAGTATGTTAATCAGTGAAGTCTGGGGCATAGCTCAGTGGAAGAGCTCTTGCTGGGCAAACACAAAGCCCTCAGTTTGACTCCTAGAAATGCAAGCTCAAAACATCATGGCAGTCATGCAGAAATTACAAATCAATGAAACAGCACAATGAATTTGGCAATATTCCTTGGTATAGAGGAAGTTAGACTATGGTGTACTCACTCAGGACTGAACAGAGTTTCCAAGGCATGATGTTATGACAATTAGGTAAAAATAATGGAAGTTACCTGTCACGTACAGTTGGAAACATAAATTGCAGCTGAGGTAAAGCCTTCCCTGAAATGTGCACCCTATAAGTGCACATTTTGGTGCACATAGAGAATTAGGAGACAAATGCAGGTTTTAGCTTAAGTCAGGGTTTTCTTTTCATAAGAAACAGGCCTATAATACAAGGTAAAAGCCATCACAAGGCTCGACAAGGCAACCCAGGAGAAGAAAAAGGGTCCCAAGAGCAGACAAAACATTCAGAGACACACCCACCCACTATTAGGAGTCCCACAAAAAACGTTGAGCCAACGCCCATAACATGTGCAGAGGACCTGTTGTCTCTCAGAGGCCTGCTCTTTTCTGAAGAGGAAATGGAGGGAGACTGGATCTGGAGGAGAAGGGATGTGCTGGTGAGGAGCTGGGAGAAGTGATGGGAGGAGAAACTGTGGTCCTGATGTATTATGGGAGAGAAGAATCTATATTCAATAAAAAAATACATTTTAACATTTTATTAAAAAAAAGACTGGGCAGTGTTGCCACACTCCTGTAATCCCAGCACTTGGGAGGCAGAGACAGGTGGATCTCTGTGAGTTCGAGTCCAGCCTGGTCTACAAAGCAAGTTCCAGGACAGCCAGGACTACACAGAGAAACCTGTCTCAGAATAATAACAATAATAATAATAATAATAATAATAATAATAATAATAATAATAAAGAAACAACTTAAAGGAAAAGATTGATATAATTATCTGTCAGAATTAAACACCTTTAATTTCACACAACTATCAAATTCCAAAACAGGGTTAAGAGTCTGCTATTGGACAAAGAGGAAAATGGGGGAAAATATTTGAAATGCTCAAAGGATATATTACCATGATTACCATAGCTACCACTGGCCAATAGGAAAGAGAATATTCAAAAAAATGGGCAAAAGATATAAATGACATTTCATAGTTGAGAAGTACCTCTTAGCTTAACAGTTGAAGCCATCATGCTGGGAATCAGGGGCAGACAACTCAATGCAATGCCAGTTTTCACTGACTGGGCCAGGGAAATAAGTCAAGCATTACTGACAATCTCAGAGATCAACTGTTCTTATATATCAATACAGATTGCACATTGTACTAAACTTTAAAGAACAACAACTTGGCAATGGTAGAGAAATCTAAAACGTATGAGGGAGAGAGAGAGAGAGAGAGAGGGGGAGAGGAAGGGGGAGAGGGGAGGGAGAATGAATTGTTGCAGGGCTACAGAACACAGTTTGTGAACAAACTTAACCACACAAAGGTACATTTCAAATATACAAATATACAGAAAAATGGTTTCAAGACACAGACAAAAAAAATTAAAAGCAGTTTCTCTGAGGCAGAAAACATGGATGTGCATGGGTCTTTAAATAAATGTCTGCTTTTTAGGTAGAATTGAATGGATCTAAAATAAATGATTTATGAGAATGAAATGCATGTCATTCCTACCTAGTAGTTGAATTTTTTTTTCTGTGCAGCAACATAAGTATAACGTATTGACTAGAAATAAATATCATTAGTACTGATAAAAGTTTTGAATGGTTTCTGTGGGACTCTAGGCCCAACCTGAGGTTAAAAGACTTAAGTTTGTAGGACAGACACCAAGTCACAAGGTTTTGTAATTGTACCCAGCAGTCATCCATAGGAAGTGGTGAACTGGAGAAAATGATAGATGGATTACTACAAGATGTGGTGACTCAAAGCAGACAGAGGGGAAAGTTTAAGGATTCAAGTGAGAGAATGGAAAGGCCTTAAATTATGGGGTGAGGATGATGGATTTAAAGAAAAAGAAACAATCAAGTAACTGAAGGTCTTTTGAGGTCTTTCTCTCTACATTGCCTGTTTAAATAAGTTTCTCATTTTCTCTTAGTGGTCTGACCTTTTCTTATTGAGTTATGAGGTATTAATCCTTTCCTGTATGTCTTGGGAATACTCTTGTACTGTGAGTGAAGGGATGAGAAGGTGGAAGGGATGAAACTCATGGTCAGAGAACTTGAACTTCAGACTAAAATCTCAGCTGAGGGAACGGCTTGCCAAAGAGGTTAAAAGATGAAGTTCACTGACTAGAAGAAGAACAAAGAATTCTGTGACCAGGGAGTCAGAGCAGCAGTAGCTATGACTTCTGAAGTCCTTTACAATCGAATTTGAACTCTATTGGAGCAGAAGACAATAGGACGGATGTCAAAGTCTTAGGCTCACGAGGAGAGGAGGTGAAGGGAGACTGGAGGAAGGGTATGCAGGACTTTTATCCCTAAATTAAAACTGTCTTAAAAGAAGGAGGGGCTGCGGTCAAAATGGAAGAATGGTGGCCTGGGAAGAAAAATGGAGGCCAAGGAGAAGAGAATACACAAACACCTGGTACTGTAGCCCTAGGAAAAGAAGCCATTCTTTTGGAAGGCTGCGTTTCGAAGTGTCTGGAAGGTAAGTTTCAGTCAGTGCATTGTAAAACCTCTGTGCATCATAACCGTGCAGGTGAGAGGAGCAATCATCATCCTTCAGATGTCTTTCATGAACCATGAGCAGTAGGAGGACACATCCAAATTCTCAGGTTCATTATCTTTCGGATGTATCACTAGATTATTTAGCTTTATTGAATCCCAATCCTTTTTTCTATATTTATGCAAATGATGTGTTTTCTTTGTGATTGCAAGTTGGGTGATGATTTAATCAGGAAAAGGAGAAAATGAAATGTGCTACATTGCCAGCATACTGTATAATGATCAGTTTTAGAACAAGGCACAGATTGAAAGGTCGTCACTTGAAATGTTACCTCATAGGATTTGAGATCCACCCAGCTAAGTGTTTCATTAAATGTGTTCCCCGTGGTGGCTCTATTTTGAGTCTTGGCCCTTTTTCCAGCATCCACTCATTTAGGAAAACCTGCAGGTCTCACAAGTGTTGGGAGCAGACATCTGGGCAGTCCGAGGGAAGGGACTATAATCCTATTTCAGAAGATAATTAAATCGGAGTTGACTGAGGTGGTTCCAAAGTTTTATTTGTAGGTCAATATGAAAATGAGCCAGGTTTATTTGTAGTTATATTTTCTCTTTATTCAGGATAGCTAATTTCAAAAAGTTAGATTCTCCTTATACTGGTACAATTTTGAAATATGGGTTAATAAGAAGTATGAACAAAAATCTTGAGTGAACAATATCATCAATATCATAAGTAAAAAAACAACAACAGGAAAATGAAATAAAAACATTTCACATACTTAATAGGCAGTATTTCAATCCACTTTCAGTTAAGTCTAAAGCATCCACCACAGGACTCTCTTCAGCTAAAACACCTGGGTTTTCTTTCTCTTTTTTTACATTTAATGATATTGCCATCTGTCTGATATCTAGGCTGGAGGTTTGGTAGCTACCTTAGATACATGTTGTGGTTTCAGTGAATGTGTCCCTCAAAGTTGACATGTTGGAATTTAAACCCATCAGTAATGGGACTAAGATGGGAGCCATGAGGGCGGTGGCAGACCAGGAGTGCTTCTCACCCACAAGACTGGCTTGATGTTCTCACTAAGTGACTTAAATGGAGCAGGTTCTCTCTGTTGCCCTTGCACAAGGTGAGGATGAGGTACCCGTTCTCTCCTCCATATGAAGATGAAGCAAAAGATGCTATAGTAAAAAAAAAAAAAAAAAAAAAAAAAAAAGGGCAACCTTCACCAGCACTGGACTTCAGGTACCTTGGAATTTGACTTTACAGTTTTGCCAATTTTAAGAAATAAATATCTGTGTTTTAAAAAGTTATGTATTAATCTTCTTGTCTAAGATATTCTGTTATCAGCAGCAGCTGATTAAGACACCTTCCTTCCATTTGATGCTCACATTCAAGCTGCCAGAGCCTGTGTAGTAATAGTTTTCTATTTCTCACCATTTCCATTTATGTAGCTTGAATGGAGGCCTTATCTATCTATCTATCATCTATCTATCTATCTATCTATCTATCTATCTATCTATCTATCTA